>WURT03648206.1:0-19274 GCA_009936505.3 Holothuria glaberrima | reverse complement strand
CCTTAATGACAAGTGTCGCCTTAATGTTGATGAATTAGCATGAACTGTCGCCTTAATGACTAATCCATGCGGATAATCATAATCATAATCATAATCATAATCATAATCATAATCATAATCATAATCATAATCATAAATTATGGTTTGACTTTTATGTACAATCAGCTATAAAGATATATCGAGTTTTCAATCGAAATATATTTTTAATGATTATTATTTTTTTATGCTACATTGTTATTCATCATTAGCGGCCATTTTGCTTTTTCCGCCATCTTGGTTGACCTCAATTCTAACAAAAATGTTCTTAAACATAATTTTAAATTTTTTGGCATGAACTGTGGCCATATTTTAAGAGTCAGTGAGTTCAACATATTTTTTCATAAATATTTTCCTCATTTTTTTCAATATATCATTTATTACAAGTGCGGCGGGCGAGTTTTTTTTCGTAGGATAGAGAGGGGAATATTATGAATTATTCGTGTTATTGGAGCCTTTGCTCATGACTATTCATAGCGTCTTCCTTCCTCGCTTCATATCAAGCTTACCTGCACATGTTCCGTATGAATAGTGGTAACAGCGTGCTGCTACACTGAGTTTATCGCAACTCAAGTACCTTCAGGCTAATGACACTGATATTTAAAGGACAACTGAGTAGGCTTTGATTGAATATGGTAACTTAATGGTACCTCAAAAAACAAAGATTTTTTTTAATGTTTCTGAGGTTTACGGTAGTGAAGAAACTAAGGGAAGTTCCGAGTGAAAATAGGGGTACATTCCACTTGAACTTAGTTGAATCTAAGTTTCATTTTCTGAATCAACTCGATCAAGTAACGTGATGTATGATTACTTCATAACTTGCCCTACCCATCCTACGAAAAACAATTGTGTGCGGCGGCAATTTTGGACGCCATTTTGAAGTTCCCCGGCCGACACCGGCGGCGTCTTTTTTTTTTTTTTTTTCTTTTTTTTTTTGGTAAATCTAGACACTTTTACCAACTCAAATCCGTTGAAAACAGATTCTTTACAACTTGATCGCAGATTGGGTCAAAAATCATCTAATTTTGGGTTACTATAACCAGGGATGTGTATATTAAATATGGTGACACCCATAACCTTCCAGACTTCTCGCCGTATACAAAAGGCCTGCGAGTGAAAAAGTCAAGATCCAGGTGGTGGTCGATGGTTAAACGAACGAAACTGACCCGTGTATCAAAATGAAACTTTCCCCCTTGAAACTGATAAGCCATAAAAAACTCCTTTTATCTCACTTCAAATTGCTATTACATACAATAAATTGTAAGCAGTGGTATGCATAAATACAAGATTAATGTTCCAGGAAATTACATGTCGGCAGTTTGGGGACTATTTGTAGATTGAAAAAGTTAACTTGGTACGCCACGCCTCATCTGATTGTGGTGCGCACCTCATATATTGTCACATACTGCTGCTGCTCCTCTAAAATGTACCTACAAAGTTTTGCCCTCTCACTCTTTGAAACCTTGTGCCCCCTCCTTTTCACAGGGGAACTTAAAAGTAGTGGACTGAATTAAAGTAGAGGGGAATGAACGTAGAGTTGCTTAATGGATGAGTTCGCCCTAAGGAGCAGACACGTTTAAGTATTTGCAATCTTGGTCATTTTAAACGGATACAAGAATTGAAATAATTACTAGTTAACTTGTTTCGGAAAACAAATCATATACTGCATAAGTAAGTAATTGATAAAACGCATAAATTGTAAATATTGTAATATTGTATATATGTTATATTTGCGAAAGCCAAATATCAGTTTATCAGGTACCGTGTCAAACACTTTAGTAAAATCCAACAGATAAACGACATCTACTAGATGACCATTGTCAAAATACCTCGTTTACTTACAAATTCAGGAAAAGTCAGTAGATCGTTGAGTGACCCGTCATAAAACTTTACTATAGCTTCCTTTATCACCTTTTCCAAAACTTCACTGACCTTTGAATTTAGACTCCCTGGAATGTTATGACGGGGTTTGTGTTATCGACCTTTTGTTAAATTGGTGAAAGAAACTTTCACACCAATCATCAGAAACACTACCATCCTATAAAGATTAACTGAATATTCCTGCAACATGTTTACACATTTCATGAGTCATTGACCTGAAAACAATTTTGCCCATTACTAAGCCCGGGACTCTAGTTATTGTAGTGCACAAGCGCGCTACAATATTGGCATTGACGTATGCCACCCTGATCATAAACTTGGCTGATCAAGGAAGGTTTCATAATCAAACTTGGCACTACACAGACTCAATGGATTCTGAGTTCATACCATGATCAAAAGAAAAGTCAAATTTAACATCATAATATTAATACGCCTTGGTTCTGAAAGTAACGTTACATGTCTTAAACCAGTGGGTACCCTACGTACCAGCGATTTGTGATTTTTCTCAAGTTCTTGGGAATTGAACAAACTTCCCTGCGAATTTCTGGGTCGATTTTTATTCAAGATTCAAGAACACCAGACAAAACATTGCAATCGAATTCTCGAAGCTTCGATAAGTCCAAGTTTGCATGGGACTACTAGGTTGTTGAAAGTCTTGAACTTCAGGTGTGCCAAACATTGGGAACGCCTACATCTAGGATAGAGACAAAATTGTTCGCTCGAATTTACATATTGATTGACCATAATCTCTAATTTCAAATGTCATGTTTTTTTTTTTGTTTTTGTTTTTTTTTATTCTCATTGTCAACGCTCAACGTAAAGTGAAGGATTTTGATGCCCAAATGAACCCTTGAAAAGTGCAAATCTATGATAAGAATAAATTACGGTAATAAAATAATGAAAAAACATTGTCAAATATATTAAGAAAAATATTTGATTTGCAGTTGAGCGCATGCGGAGTAGTTTATATATTTTTAAACTGACCTAATTGTGTGTGGGAAGTTTAAATTATGACCAGTCATAAAGAAGCGGTTCCCTGGCACGTCCGAACGCGTGGCGATTTTTTTCTTCGGTACTTTAAAAAAGATATGACCGGCTATCAGTGTCACTGGAGTTACAGAAGGCAAGTTGAGCAGCGTTAACTTCAGCAGGCCGCAGGCGGTAGGAACCGACCGAGAGCTGGTAGAATGCCTGTTTGATTTAACAACAAACTATTTTTACGCGGGTGGTTTTCGAGAGCTTAATCCGGGATGCTGAGTGTATTAAATCGCCAAAAATTACCACATTGAGTTTTGGAGGGAAATTTGGGGATCTTCCTTCCACCGTTCGTCAATGTTAAATGATTGAACTCACGTCCATCGTTAAAAGAAAACCACAGTATGTGTGAGAAGGCCTACTGTGCAGTTGCTCCTGGTCAGCTTAGGGTATTTACGGCGGTTCGAAATCAAACAGTAGATCATCCGGTCGAGCGCGCGTCTTGGAATTATAGATTCCTTAAAGGGAAATATTGCATTTTTGTTACAGAACATTTTCATATATTTTAAACCAATATTAATAGATGCAGAATGATAGACAATTCAAAAACGGCAGTACGGTAGCTTTCCGTTAAGAAATAAGGCTCTCACAGCAGTGGCGGATCCAGGCGGGGGCACAACAGGCGCGCGCCTCCCCTGTTTGGTCGTCATGAGTGAAAAAAGTTGAGGCAAAAAAAAAAACGGTTCAAAATGTGTCAAATATAGCACCATTTTGCATCTAAGCCCTCTTTCAAAAGTAAAAATTTTCCAAAGGGAAGGGGTGACCCCCTCCTCTTAGAACCTTCCCCCAGAACAGCGATCAGTCAGCCCTCCGCCCCCCCCCCCCCCCTATTTAAAACTCCTGGATACGCACCTGTCTCACAGGAGGTAAATTGATTGTTTGTTGCACAAAAGTAATTTGTTCACCCAAACTTTCAAAAATTAAAATGATACAACATTCATTATTCTTGTAAAGCATAATATTTTGAGGAGATAAAGCTATTGTTAGAGTTTATCGGTGAGACTGAGTAGTTTAATAATGATTTAATGTATTTTCTTTGTATGCCATGTTGGTGCATTTTAAACGCAATATTTCCCACACTTACCCCATTATATTGGTTCTACTGGAATCACTGTAGGCTATAGACCTCTTTCAAAGTTAGAAAAACTGGCGTTATACTGTCTGTCACCAAAGGACCTTGTTTTATGTTGTCTACCAAAGTACAAATACAGCCTAAACATATTGTTGTTGTCATTGCCCGAGGCGAATGCAGTCAACTTACTCAAAATCACCCCCTTCATCAGACAATTATTGGACTTCATTTAAAACCACCCTGCTGAACTTGTGACACAAGCAGGGACAAACAGGGACACTGTTTCCGCTCACTACAATGAAATGTATTTGCAAGCAAATACTGTTGTTCTAGTTACAAACGTCATCTTTAGTGCTTAAAGCTTGTGAGCTTAGTCTCCTATACCTCTGAAACCTTGAGTGGGAACAGGAAGATCATCTGTGCTTTCCCATGAAAAAACAGATAAGAAATAGTACTTACGTATACAGGCCATGGCTTCAATTTCATCTGTGACCTTACCCTCAGGAATATTAGCTGGTTCAATGGTATCATTGGTTTTACTCCTCAAGCGTATGCAAGAAGAAAATGACCGGGCTTTTTCTCAAATTTAATTTCCCATGTTGTTACTCCAAATGTTGCTTCGTTAAACGCTTTCTTGTAGTTCTCCTGCCTTTTCTTTCAAACTTTGAACAATTTTCAATTTTAGTACTTTCTCTAAAGAGCATCACAGATTTTCTGATTCATCAAAATAGGTATTCTTCATTAAAGGAAAAGGGGTATATACTGCCTTATGTGTGCGATTCCTTTGAAAAGCTTCTACATATCCACAATGTCCACGTTGTAGAACAGAGTTTGCTAAAAGAAGGCTTGCAACTAAATCCATTGTAATTAGGCTATCTCTTCTAAATTATTTGAAAGTAGAAGTCAATCATTTAATATGCACTTAAACATTAAGATTACTAGTAATCTTATTGTAGTCACTTGTTACATTGACATAATCAACCATGTAAGGTGCTGAACTCTAAACCACGCCCAGCACACATTCACCTCTCGCTAAGGTTCAACAATATGCTGCATCAGAAGAACAGCTCCATGGTCACCTGGTCAGATCAAGTAAATTTCTACTCTCAGTGTTACATTTTAGATTTACCCTATCAATTTGGTTGCTGCTGGAGTAAGAGTTAGAATTAGATGAGGTTTTACGGCCCAGTTTCTAACCAATTGGTTTAAATCGGGCCGGACACGGCCTTTTTTCCAGTTGTGTGGCTCACTGGCTTGTTTTCCCTACTCCATTGCTTTTGCTGAGCACCAAGCACAATGGCAGTAGGTTCCATTCTTAAAGTTTCTGCTGGATTCACCTAGTGTCAATGAATGTTCTTCGGACACTTTTTGGATAACATGATACAGTTTAACACAGTTCTTCTCCTGTAGCACTAGAACTGTCGTAATAACAAACCCCAGGAAATAAAACACCATTCTGTTCTGTTCTGACTTTACCCCTCACTTTTTAGTTTCATTTTGAAGCTCCAAAACATGTCACTGCTTCATGAGCTAACTTATTTTTCAATTAACAATATTACACCAACAACTCGTGATGCCTTCTGAGGGTTTCTGTTATTTATAGGACTCAGACCAATGGATTACATGTCCAGTGCCTAATATGAAACGGATTCTCCAAGATTTACTGATTCCCACAGTCTGAGAGTGCTGGTATGGTTCCTATTTACAAATAATGCTCGAGAACAGACATCTCAAAGCAATTTCAGCGTATTTTCAGCCCCTTTAATTTCATCTACAGATGTTCCATCTCAATTTTGTAAATTTGTTTGTGTTCCAGTGCTTCCTGAAAAATGTTTTTGCTATTAAAATGTGCACAAATTCATTTATGCTTATAAACTTGGTTGGACTTGGACTCATTCTGAAAGTATCCCCTAACGATTTTAAGACTTTTAGTTAATTTCAAGCAGCAACTGCCACCTCCCGGCAGTTGCTTCTTTTCCTTTTCTTACTTTGGTAACATGTGGAGTCTGGTCTTACAAATACTTTCTCATACGGAGGATTGTGCGTGAGGTCTTTCGATCTTTTCAACAACTTTGAGCTTTCATCCCTGCTCCCTAATTCTACAACCAGAAACCGTTTGTCGTTCCTTCTCTCTTCTCGTGTAACCTTGGAGGTAACTAACGTAAAGCTTTTGGAACAGCTTGTTCACTAGCCTTCTGCTGTTCATCTCAGTGGCGCAAATCCCTGGGGCAAGGGGACATTGCCCCAAGTGGAAAAGTAAGGGGGTGAAACCGTCGTTTGCCCCCCAAATTTTTAGTTTCGTTTTAGAGTCTTAGTCAATACGATAAACCATGCAGTCTCCGACTAGTTTCCCCGACGGTTTACCTGTTTTTTCTCCCAAGAGGACAATTTCTCTAATAAGAATTCAAAACTTTCGGCGCGCTTCGCGCGCTGTAGAGTCACTCTAGTTTCTTCAATAGTACTGTTCCACATAGCTAGACAGCATTAAATCCTATCATCCTTACCAAGCAACATGTAGGCAGAGTACGCAGGGTATGTAAAGGTCTTAAATTTCATCCCATATAGCAAAACCTAGTTGCTGTGATCCAGTGTGTCATGCGCTAGGGTCAGTTGGTGAGCGACTAACGGAGCAAAGTATGGCTATTTCATCGGGTAGTCCAGGTGGTTTCAACACAATGTGTGTTATCCCCGATAGGTCTACAACCCCTAATGTTTTTTTTCTTTCTGTTCTAAAAATAACGTATATTTTTGTGTACGCCTACCAAAAAGTTTCGCGCGCTTTTCGCGCTTTGCAATTGCCCGATTCAAACTCAAAAGAACGCTATCAGTCCCGCTACCTCTAAAGGTACTAAAACCAAGGGGCATTTCACTGGATAATTTCCTCTCAAAAAAGTTTTCCTGGGGCCTCTGAAATACTCAAAACCAGGAGCTTCCAGGGGTTTTGCCCCCTGGACCCCAAGGGGCTTTGCCCCGGACCCCACCAGGGGCCCTAAGGCGGGCCCCAGACCCCACCCATTTTGGGTTTCGCGCTCGTGGTGCACTCAACTCACATGTTAGTGCATGTTAGTGGATAAAGTAAAGTAAACACGAGAGAGATGTAACAGGAAAAACAAGAGTTGTTATAAACGTAACACACACACAGTTCACAGTTCCATGTCCACGCGTACACCATATGCATTTTGGCCCCCAACCTCAAACAGAGATTTGCGCCCCTGATTTATCTGCTATGACGAGGTCGTTAATAACAGCTCTTGTTTGCTTTACTGTATCTACTAACATGCATGGAGCGGGCTTTCTGTGATTTGTGATACAATGTCTAATTTATCCTTCAGTTGCCTAATCCTTCACATTTTTGTAGCTTTAGCCTCAAAACAAGTCGGCTTGAGTTTACCTCTCTAGCAGATCTCTTTTCAACTGACATTACTTTTACTTTTAGACTGGTTTGCCTATGCTTCATCTTTATCAGTTCTGCTTTAATACGTTTGCAGGCTTTGCAATCCTAAGGGAGATCGTCTGTTCCTTAAATTGTGGTCAAATAGTTCAAATAATTGCACAGTACATCAATGAATTAACTAGTTTTCCTATCAACTGCAGTGACCTATGATTTGCATCACACTTGTTTCATAATGGACACTCGTAAGTCGAGTTACCATCCTGGTCACAATAGAAAACCTGGAAAAATACCTTAGAAACCACAAAACTTCACAAGGTTTAATTCAGATCACAAGTTGTCTTCAAATTAAGTCGGACCAGCTATATTTTTCTTCAAGTCAAGACAAGTCACAAGTCATTCATCGCCAGTCTTCATTTATTTTTCGGTCAAGTCAAGTCGAGTCACAAGTCACTTCATTTTCATGCAAGTCAAGTCAAGTGAAGTCGCAAGTCAGATTTCTTCCCAAGTCGATCACAAGTCATTTTATTGTGAAATCGCATGAATTTATCATAATGCGGGATAACTTCCACTAGCGCCACACTTGATGAATGACAGTGTTGACATTGAAGTACAGCAGACCAATCCCTGAGGCTTTTTGAGACACAAAATTATAGGATAATAAAACACACATATTTATTCAGGAAACAGAATATGGCCGAATTCGGTAAATACGACATTGCCGGGCCTATGATGCAAATGCGTTGCATTCTTCTGCCAATATCAGAATAATATGACTTGTGAAAGGTTACTCGTGATTCTCCATGCTAACTGGGCCGGATTTGAACATGGTCCAGCGGGGCACATGCCCAAGGGCCCTCACACTAAGGGGCCCCAACAAACTAGGTTATCATATTTTAGGGCATAGACGTAGGAAGCTGTTCAAGACTGAGGGCTGAACCTTGTTTTAGATGGCCTTGTTTCCTGGGGGAAGGGTCTAAGGAGGTGTCCCTCCCCTTTGGAAAATTTTTGGATATTTAAGGGTCCTTAGATACAGTTTTACGGTAAATTACTGCATATTTTTGACATTTCTTACAGAAGAGACAAATAAGGGGTTTTCATCCTTGGAAAGTGGGGGCTGAAGCATACTTCCCCCCCCAACAATTTCTCTGGGGCTTTTGCCCCCTGGCTTTCCCCGCTTCCAACGCCCTTGCTTTAGGGTCATCAGGAGACGCCGTCCAGCTTAAATTTAAATATCCTCACACTAGAGCCCCACGTTGAGCATTGTTGGGAGGGTGTGAAGAAGGACAAATTTGAAGCAGTGAGAATTGTCCTCAGATTACTCATAAATAAGTTAACTTTTAGTTTCATCAAGGAAGTTGGAGAAAAACTACATCGCTAAACTTTTTGGGCACTTAATATACTGGCAGAAAATTAACCGAATGAAACCGAAAGAAAAACAGTTATTGTAGAGCTCGAAATATCGATATTTTCGCACGAAATGAATGAATTTGGCCGAATTTTCTTTTTTCTCCAGCCAGGTATCACTAATTTGGTAGTTGAAATTTCATACGCCCTGTCCGGGTAAGACACCCTATCAAGGTACCCCTTCCACCTCTGTCGGGAGAAAGAATGAACTTGGTGTGTCTAAAAGTCAAAAATATTGTGTTCACAAAACACATGCAATTCCAACAGGAGGTTTTATTGGTCGCAAATGACTGTTGCTACTGAGCATCGTTGAAAGTGGCGAAAACCTTGCCTAGATATTCAAAATGCCGTGGTCTCAGTTTTTCAGACGCGTTGTTTTTACAAAGAAGAAAAATCAATATTTGTTTTCTTTATGCACATCCTAATCGTAAAATTGTAGTTCTCGAATCGGTATTAACTTCGTGTCCCCGATGAAGCTCAAATGTCTTTCATAAAAAAAAAACAATAAGACAGAAAATTTCGCAAGCTCCTCACGCAGTTAGCTGCACGGGTTAATATTGCTAGGGGCGCAACCATAGGGAAACATGAACCCCTTATTGACCTACCGAGAAGAAAAATCAGTAATATACATGCCGGTGATGTCGTTCCATACTCAGGCAAATAGTGCCTGGAAAGTGCTTATTCTGGTGAGCTAGGAGGTGTTTCCATCCAAAATTTTCTTTAGCGCTTCGCGCCAACCATAGGCGGCGCTTCGCTTACGTACTGTTCTCTAAGTTACTTACCGAACTCACAAAGGTGTCCCTCTTTGCTCAAACCCTAGATCCACACCTGAATTCTTATGCCAATTGTCCGAGAGTTTACCCCCCACGTTATCATCCTTTTCGACAAATCTGAGTCCCTCCAACATCACACTTTGTCTTGCATCACTTTACTCAACATGACATCTGAGCAAGGTCTGAAAATTCGGGCATTTTTCCGAAATAAAATCTTCCCAAACGTCTTATGGCTAGGTCCAGCTTAGTTTCAGTTATTTTCGATACTTTCATTACGTTTCCTTACCAGAAAGTACTTAATTCCAACAGCTAAAATGTTGGAATGTTGAAAATACCCAGTTGCACCTTGAGTTTTTTCTGAAACAAAAATAAAAACTTCACCCTCAGGCCACTACCCTGCATCAGTAGCTCTTGACAATCTCAAATCCCCCCCCCCCTCTCGTCTCAAGCAAATACCGGATTGGCCACTGCAATGGTACATCTGGCTTATAGCATAAAATTTTAAACATTTATGGTCTGTATATAAGCGCCCAGCGGCTAAAATGGTATTTTTCGCGTATAGCCCAATCTATCATATCAGTTCTTTTTTCAGACAGCCAAATGACTGTCCGAGGGCCCCACAGGGGTCGTGCCCGGGCCCCACATTCGTAAATCCGACCCTGGATCTTCAATTTATGGCGTAAATAGCGGAAAGATTTTGCATGAGAGTATGAATACTTAATAAAGCTTAAAAATTATGATGACTTCCAATATCGACGACTCGAGTCAAATATATATGTTCAAGTCAAGTTACAAGTCATTCTTTTTCGCATTCCTCAAGACAAGTCAAGTCGCAAGTCAAGTTCCCTTCAAGTGAAAGTAAAAAATTGGACGCGAGTCGACTCGAGTCGCAAGTCATTGACTCGAGTAAACAACTCTGGTGATTGTGTCAGTCAAAGTCCTAGTTCGGCACAACTGGTACTAACAGTGAATTCAACAACTGCCTGGAACACATTTAGTATAAAAAATGCATTCACAAACATCCACGTTATCCATCACAAAACTGCAAATAAACATATGGATTGTAGCCGAGAGGGTAAAATACAGCATCAAGATTTAATATTTCACAAATATATGGCTAGAAATCTATCAAGCTACCATTACAATTTAAAACATGATTTTGGACATTTTTTCACAGAAGTGCAGGTATTGTGTCTCTAAATACTGCCTTTTGTCCATAATTTTCAGGTACGCAGGAGTGGAGGGATGGTACAGTCGTATCATATATGAATTAAGATGTAGGAGAGCCAAATCGAGGAAAGGGAACAGTACTGAGGGCACATCTATTACGTTAACGGAATTGGGAAATGGGGCGACCAAGTACTACTGCTACCCGGTGTAATCAAGCCGCTTGTGAGAGAAACTCTCAGGTAAATGTTAGGGGTGCCCTGCACTACAAGATTTCCTAACAATACCTTTTTATACCTGTTATAGTGTTGCATTGTCAAAAGTGTAATATTCATTATTTCTTTACAATGATTAAACAATTTGTAGGTAAATTTAAAAAAATTGTGGCAAAGGATGATTTTTACTTCAATTATTTTCACTCGCGATAAGGCTTCGGTACATGGTCACTTCTAGTTGTCCTAAGCCAGTCACCTAAATAGCTCCAGTAGCTCTGAGTTGTACAGTGCTCACCTTTCATAGTTTTACAGCGCTATACTAACATATGAATCGGCCTTAACTCTGTATTTAGTGAGACTGGTGTTTATTAGGCTGTTAACATGTAAAGGGAAGTTTAGAAATGCACAATCTGGGGATTCCATTGTGCCAACAGTCCTTGATTGTTTCCTTTGCTTTCCAAAATGAAACTTCAAAAATTCAATCTTTTCCGTCTTGGTTTAGACCTTTACTTTTGAGAGAATTCAATTCTAAACAAATACTTTTTGACTAGCAATTGTTTGACACGCGATTGATGTAGAGAAAATTATGGTTTTAAACTGTCAAAATAAAAATACTGCAGTCTTGTTAAAGCAACCGCTGTGATAGGTACAACTTCATGCACGTCATATTTTTTTCATGACATAATAACGAACTTCGTTATTACGCTAGATGGGGCAGCAGCAGCAAAAATACGTTTGGTTTTATCTTTCTTTATTGCTTTGTTGTTGGAGGTGGAAGCCTAGTCATTTGGAACATCACCAGGTTGGGTTTTGATTGAATTACGGCTTATAATAAAACCAATGAACTGACTCTGTGATGACCATGCTGCCCTACGAACGTGTAAATTAAAGTATACTGCATACATTCATTTTATAATTTTTTTTTTTTTTTTTTTTTTTGCATTTTCTGTTGTTCAGTTTGAAATATCTAAGACAACCTATAAAAGAAAATCTAAAGAAAGTTGTATCCCCCCTAATTTACTTACATAGCTGTTTTAACACCACGGAGCTGTTATAAGGAAGGAGATCCAACTATTGACGAAATGTTTTCTCTGCACCAGTCACGCTGGTTGACCAAGCTGAAGCCCTCTGTATGAACGCACACTAAGCCACTTTAACTCGAATGATGACACTGACGATATAAGTAAGTTAAGTACGATGTATTCTGACTCTGCTGTAGCCACATGTAAAAATCCCTTGCAACTTAGCCTCCTTTACTTAATTAAGGCCGGGATATTGACAGTTCAGTAACTTAGTACAGTACACCACTTAAGGTTGAAACTATGAACACATGTGTGTGACTTGACTATTCAAATCGCACCAGTATGAAGGACTGTATCAAACTGCGGAACTAGGTTTGTACCACAGTGTGTGAGTGTGTGCTACCTTGTGAGTGCGTGTGGTTCGATCTGAAAGAAACAAATAAGTATACGTATATAAGTTCAATGAAATTCTAGGCTAGGCCCTTTAACAATTAGGCAACGATAATACAGTACCACTCTCACCATATGCATGTTATCCTACACACATATACTTAGCCTGTATACAAGGGAGCCTAACGTTACAATCACATGTTCATCGGGAATTCATTTTTTGCTTACATCCCCACAACCACGATAATTATAAACTAATTAATACATTCATTAATACGATTATAATGTGCCAATTATCATACAACAGAAACACAACCCAAACCTTAACAATTCATCTTCAAATAAAAGGGATAAACTTACGACATTGGGCTGACGGGGTTACCAATGAGTTGACGATCTGTCGACTAGATTCATAACATGGAGCACGCCACCAACTTTAAGACGTAATCTGCCCGCACACCAACGTCCAAATCTGTCTG
This sequence comes from Holothuria glaberrima, assembly GCA_009936505.3. Taxonomy (NCBI): domain Eukaryota; kingdom Metazoa; phylum Echinodermata; class Holothuroidea; order Aspidochirotida; family Holothuriidae; genus Holothuria; species Holothuria glaberrima. The sequence continues at coordinate 6,406 of WURT03648206.1, read as the reverse complement.
ACAATAAATGCTTGAAAATAATTTAAACTCTTTTCAGGTGACAACATTTGATTGACAGGTCCCTTTATCCCCATTGTTTCCTTTTCTGACTGGAACTTCTTAATGATGGTCCGCTCCTTTCAAACCCAAGCAATAAAGAAACAAAGGTCATTTTAAAACGTTACTTTGAAGTGCAGCCTATTTGCCAACAAGGTCTAAGCTTCAGTAAAGACTTAAAGGTAAACGATTGTCCATAAACGAAAGCTAAAAAGGTTTTGTGTCCCTGATATCTTGATGAGTGGTCTCCTTGACGCAATTTTCAATCCTAATAATGATATCACAATTTTCACAACTTTTCGAATAAGTAGCTAAACGCATTTTTGACATAGGAGGTTTTAAGAAAGTCTTCATTGAAGTTTATTGAAAGTAGGTTAACTGTGACGACAGATGACGAAAGCTTAAAATTTTGAATTTTTCCATGACGACTGGCAATGCAATGCTAATTGGCGAAATCATGATGAGTCTTTGAGATGTAGCAGACGACACAAGCCATTGTCTTTAGTACAAAATCTCTTTCAAGTCTTAGAGTGGCTTCAAGAGTAAGACAAAAGACAGCTTAGCGACGGCAACTACCTAGTGTCAAACGACATATAAATGTTGGATCTCTTTCCCCATAAATTCCTGCTAACACTCACTAACATAACAGCTTCACGAATTCTTTACGTTCTTTTATATTGTGTTAGGTGCATTCCTATAGAAGTGACAGAAGTATATCAACTTGCTGGTTTAAAGGCACCCTTGAAGCTCATTAGGCCCCATTGATTCGTTGACAAGGGTTTCCACTTTTGCAGGACAGGCTGCTCGGTGCATATTGCAGAAGATTTTCGGTGAAACAAACCATCATATGGAATTAACGGAATTTTCACCTGAATGAATCACGTTTAACAAATGATCTGTTTGAAGCCCCCATTTGGTTTAACCATACAAAATTCTATTTCAATCTCATGAAATAGTACTGCGGCAGTTCAAATAGCATCGAAGAAAAGCTTGCAGGTAAGTACAAATGTTTATCAAACGCAAGCAGCGTACCCAGTAGCCTTGAGTATATTTGTGTGTAGTTTTAAATGTGCGGCTGATGGTTCTCAAACACGAGGGGCTAATTCAGGGCTTGAACAGGGATCGAAACGAGCACACAGCCACACGCACATATGGTTGGGTAAAAAAGAATAAATGAGGTGAGAGGAAAAAGAGAGAAATAACTATCAAATTTAAATACAATGGCTGTATTCTCTATCGCAACGTTAACTGAAGTAGAACATTTCTAAAATGGTTCTAAAAATGTTAATTCTCGAGACTGCACTAAGGAATTTTTTCTCAATGTTTCTTCCCAGTAGAACAAAACGATGTAAGCAATAACCCTGTACGTTTTGTTTGTTCTACAGGAAAGATAACATACAGTCGAAAAAGCTTTAAAGCTCAATTTTTGTGACTCATCTCGGGGGGAACCTGAAAGTTTCACACGATGTAGACTTAGTGTAGCAATGAAAGAATTGGAGCGATCCCGCGTTCAATTGTTAAACAATAACGAGAACAGAAACATCAGTTAACGTTAATTGAGAAACGACTTAAACAGCCCACAACTTACCTAGTGCACATACTGCTTATGCGCAATTGTGACGTACTGTACAGTATACAGTACAGGACTGTAACGAGCGATAATGGAACGAAAGGGGTAACGGAACGATCTTAACGCCTACCGCTACGAAAAATTTGCATTAACTACAGGAATAAGACATTGGTTAAATGGTTAAGGACAAAATGTACCATTAAAAAACAGACGGAGAAATAATTGAAGGATAATCGTACCTTTAGTTCAGCTTTAGAAATACGTGACATATCCTCGCAGTCTCCAAACAGCAGCTATAGTATTACTGTATAACACTTGTGTCATGCTCGAAACATGAGTTTTACGAACAATTTATCAACACAGTGATATGGTGCTCAAACGACCATTTTATATACTCCCAACGGGCCCTATCCCACCTGAAGCAATCGAAATAGTTTAGCCGTGGACGATAATTGCAACATTGGTTACAGACCTACAACATTATTCAGTGTAGACATAGGGATTCCAGCACAGAGATGTGGCACTGTAGCTCCTTTTACTTGTATCCAAACTGAATCTTGGAATTTCTGTTTCTCTTCCTATAACACCTAACCCCCCCCCCCGCCCTACAATCGATATGCCACTAAGATCAGACTAGCCTACTGAATGCAATCTCAAAGAGAGAAAGTGTACATAGCTTCTTCTATTTAGTTTGACTCGTCCGCACGGTTTTTTAAAGCCATTATTGCGCTTTGCAAATAACATCGTGAAGTGAGTGGTAAGAGTTTCAAATAACACCTCAGCGCTGATAAAAGCCCTTTCTGGTAAGTACCAATACTCAAATGGGTTCAAATGTGGCAAGAGTGTGTCTTTAAATCCTTTAATGCCAAGTAAAGGGGTCAAAGATGAAAATGTCAGGATCCGAAAGAAACTGGTTTGAAGCATCTACCTGCATGTCATTATTTTGACTAATGAAAGAACTCTACAGAGGTCCTCATCTCAGTACTTACAAAGACTGAAAAATACCTGAAGAAGGTTAAGACATAATCTTCTAATTTACTTGTACTTCTAACTTGAATTATCTGCAGGTGGTAGCTGGGTCGGATTTACCATTAGCTTCAATGATCTCGAGTCACAGCCCTCAAGTTAATGGGGCCAAAAGGGATAAAAAAGCGTAAAAGGCAGTTTATTAAGCTGCCTTGAAAAATGCATGTTTGGCCTGCTCTTTATGCATCCATGAAAAAAATTCTCATGAGGAACTCGGCTCCAGCATCACATGCAACACCACCATCGTATGTCTTCCTCCTTCATAATCTCCCTTGATCTTTAAATTTACATTAAATACCCGTTAAAATACTCCGTGTTTGATATCAGACCTCTCCCTAAGCCATGCATTATTTCGGCAACTTGAGCCTACTTGTAAATCTGCTTCGCGGAGGTTTTGGGGCCCAAAATTTATTACCGGTCCAAGGTTCCCAGATAAATTACATTAGGCCATAAACACTAGAACATGTTATTAAGTTTATTTCTGACCTACTGAAAGAGCTACTAAGGCTTAAATATTAAAAGAAATTTCTTCTCATTGCAGGAACCTTTCCAGACTTAGTGCTTCTATAAGACGTTCAGAAGAAACCATCGTAATGAAAAAATCAACTAGCAAAGATAACTATTTTTGACGTTTCGGGTATTTCTGTTGATAGTGACTGCCTTACGAATTTTTAGTTTATTCCTTTAATATAACGTACATTCCGATTTGCCTAATAAGAGTAAAATGGCAGGTCGGGCAGGCAGTTCCAAGAATCTTTCAAATAATCAAGAAATAACATGTGCTGATTTGATTTTGGTGAAAGGGAAATCGAAAGGTAAATTACGGTTAAGGGGTGTACTTCTTACATTAAGTGATGACAAAGACATCGTTAAACCAAGAGGGACACTTGCACATATATCTGTGCAAGAAATTGAAACGTCCAATCACGACAAAATCCGTTCGGAAACAAGTACCTTTTTCGAAAAGCAAAGTGAAGACATGTATCTTTCCCTGTGTGCACATGGGTACAGTACAGCCCCAGCGACAAATTCGTGGTGTACCAGAAGTAGTGAAGAGGCTTTGAAAGAAATTCAATACATGTCCAAAGTTAAACATACATGGTTCTCTGAAAGGTGGTTTGAAATGCAAAGTGGCACACCCATAGAATTATCACAAGCGGCCATCGAATCACTTCAGGCAATTTCCAACAAGCTGAGCAGTTCTGAGAAGGAAGTTGCAATGGAAGATGTTCTTAAAAGCATCTCTACCTTCCTGAGTCAATTTGGTTCTCACGTCTCTCTTGGACCATTTGCTGTTGGTGGGAGGTTGGTAGAAAAGGTGTCAGCCTCAGAATGTAAGAACCTACACGAAGAAGAACTTTTGGGCTATCTTGAAGATGAATTCCAAGCGATGGATCCACTAGAGGTGGATTTAGGGTCCTCTGGAGGAGAAGGTCTTTTGCGTTGGACAAAAAAGGAAGGTAAAGATGACGACATTCTTATGATCAGTCGGGAAATGCGAATCTTTGGAGGAAACGAAACCCTAACAGATTTCAGACAATGGAGGCAGAGTTTGCTCACTAGCTCCTTAGTGGTATCGGGCGGTGTATCTTTGCAAAACATGAAACCAGTATGGGATATTGTAAGTGAAAATGAACATATTTTTGGCGAGTTATGTGACAAACTTTCTTCTCTTCTCAGAGAAGCTTGCTGCAAAGAAAATGAAAATTTACATCCTATCGATAATCCTATTGATAATCGATTTTCAGAAGAAACAGAGACCGTGTTAAATGAGGAAGATGAAAACAGTGTGACGGCAAACAATAACTCCACAAGTAACGGATACCCGAAAGCTGAAGCACTGGAAACAACAGACATTTTCGAAAAGCTCCGTATGAACAAGACAATTTGTAGTCTCCCCTCTGTGACTGTTCTAAGAAAAGGGGATGTAGAAGATACAGAGCTCAGTAAAGATGTCATGTGGAGGTTTATAAGGTCCATTTTCTCATTAGATTATCGAGGTCGGAAGTGCTTTAAAGCAGCTCCACAAATATTTACTAAAGATAGCGGTCTTCCTAAAAATACTGCAACAGACATTTTTACCAAAATGAAAGAAAAGAAGAAAGGTGCTGACTCCCAAAACTTAAACATTAACCCAATGGATGTGACTTTTGCGATTCTTCATTGTTGTGATACTTTTCTTAGACAAGAACTGCTGTGGAAAATGGTTGAATGTAGACTTGCTGTACCGATCCTGCTTCCTGACCTTACTAATAGCAGTTGTATAGAATTACAACTTTGGGGTCTTCGGAAGGTTTATAAGACTTGGAAATCTCGAGTCACGAACGAAATACCACTTGAAAGATCCGTCGTTTCGCATGCCCTACCGATTGTATCTTTCCTTCGCTTTGGAGAAATTACGATTTCGAAGTCGAAATTACTCAATAAGATCATCGGAAAGTTACAAGGAAACAATGACCACTCGTTCTTTGTAGACGTGGAAGAAGAGGCTTCGTGTGCGACTTTTTCAAAAGGAACGGTAGAGGTTGCATGGTTTCTCCCAGAGGGTATGTGTGATAGTAAGGATCCGAATGCTTTCCATGACGCTGTCACTTTCTTCAACCTACGAGGCGATGTATTAGACTTTCCACTACAGAAGCAATTTCTTTGTAGAGCTGCAGACATCGTCGTGGCATTAGTCGAGGAAAACCAATACCCAGAGTACCTAGATGAAATCCGCAGTATTTCAGAGAATACGGCAAAACACTTGATTTGCATTTTATGTTCGCGAGATTCACACACAGAGGATAACATTGAACGCCAAGGTAACGTGACCATGATTCAAAGCAAACGTTTTCTAACCGATATTGGATCAGATGTGTGCCAGGAATTAAATCAAGTTTTGTGGTGTACTCATACGGGAGAAAAAAGAGAGTCCCGCTTTAAATCTATAGAGTCACTGACGAACCTATGCAGTGAATTAAACATTCGGATTGACGAGAATGATAAAGATAACATCAACGGGAAACGTTTGGCACGAAAGATAAAGAAGCAAATATTGCAGATATCTGACAAATATAAGCAGCTCCACCTACCTCTTCAGCATAAACTGTGGAAGGAATGGGCTGCTTTGGACAAAAAGTGGAACAAAGGTTGTGGCCACGAAGGATTTGCTTCCATTGAGCATTACAATGACCATATCAAACAAGAAATGTTAAAAATAAGAGAAAAACAACAGACCACTCAACCAAAGGATGACGTTGTCGACATTGTGAAAGGACTACAACGCCCAATAAAAGAAAGGCAATATTTTGTTACATGGCTAAACTTCTACTTAAACGATCTCTCTCAAGGGAAGCTCGGACCAATGCGGAGAGAGCTTCGCGTCATCCAAGACAGAGCAAGAGTGATCAATGCACAGAAAAGCAAACTAAAGGACACCTCTGAAATGTCAGATGATGAAAAAGCATGTTTCGAGAAGCTCAAAGATGAGGATGAAACTTTAGCAAGGCGAACACGTGAAATTACGAAAAAACTTGACTCTGAATCTCTTGGACTAGAACATTACATGCGAGAACTTGGACAGCGATTCGAGGCGCAGGAAGAATTAAAAGGAATTGCCTCCACCAACGTAGACACACGAATAAATGTCGGACAGCTTCCAGATATTGCTGCAGAACTCTTGATAGGTGGACATCCATTCGAAATACTAGATGGAGACGTTGGTCGAGTGCCTCTTAAATGGGTCCAAGCGGTTTTCAACTCCGTCACTGCAAAACTTGGTCATAACAAGAT
>WURT03648195.1:0-19274 GCA_009936505.3 Holothuria glaberrima | reverse complement strand
TGAGGGATGAACCTTGGTGTAACAAAGCTACCCCCTCCCCCAGGCAAGGAATCACTAAGCCTTTGGGCTTTCTGGTTGAAAATTAAGCATTAACTCAAAGCAAAATAAAAGCAGAGATAGAAGTAACATTAAAAACACAAAACATTTCTTAATTTAGGGGCCCAGTATGTTCAATAAAATAAAAGCAGTTTAAGGCTGTCCAAAATACCCAAGGCAGAAAAAGTGCTGGAGCTAAAACCCCCGTAGCCCCCGTCTCCGCGGTCCCTGAAAATGAACATTTAAATAGAAAATAAATACGGACAAGGAACATAAAAACATCCAAAAACATTCACAAAAAGAGGTAAAGAATACATGAGACACTTTAGAATTACGAATAGACTCATTCAGTGTTTACAAACAAATGCCGTACCGGCTGGGCGTCAAAGGAGTTGGGAAGGCGCGTGTAGACTGTCGTCACAATAAAAGGTAGATTCCAATTCGCCTACTTTCTGCGTACAATCGCGCAAGAGTTTACATGCGCAACACCTAACATACACGTAAGTGCTTTGCGCACGCTCTATGCCAACCAATGCCAACCAATGCCAACCAATGCCAACCAGTGACGTAAGCGTGAACACCCTAATAGGCTCAAAGGAAGATAAAAACAGAGATAAGGAAAAACAAAAGTACAAAAACATAAATTAACATTCAGATAGAAAATACAAACGGTCTAAGACTCAATTAAGCATCCACAGCCATGTAAGACTAGAAATTAATGAAAAATAGAGTAAAGATGACATTATCGATAAAATGACCACTTAAAGAAAGAACGTAGAGCTTGTAATACATATTTGAATAGACGGTCAAAAACGGGGAAAGACATGACACTTTTACACTCATTTGGTAGTTGGTAGCACTCTTTGGCTGCAATGCATGAGAATCTTCTGTTATGGTATTCAATTCTCCCACCTGTTGAAAATATACCATTACTTGATGCATAGGCGTACGAAGCTGTTCGAGACTGGGGGATAAACCTTGTTTCGGATGGCCCGCCTGGGGGAGGGGTGTAAGGAAAACTTTTTGGATATTTGAGGGTCCTTAGATACAATTTGGTGCATCATTTTAGACAAAATTTAAGGCAAATTACTGCAAATTTTTGACATTTCTTACAGAAGAGATAAATAAGGGGTTTTCGACCTTAGAAAGTGTGGGGGGCTGAAGCATACTTCTGCCCCACAAATTTCGCTGGTCTGGAATCTCCCCAGCCCCCTGCTTCCTACGCCCTTGACTTGATGTTGATCTGAGGGCTCGTTGACGTACATCAGCGGAAAATCTAAATATCAGTAATGTTCTATGGAGATACACCATTCAAAGTTTTGTATACCATACATACTCGTTTGGATCGTAGTAAAATCCATAGACTTCCAGTTGAGAGCTTTAATAAGATAACTCGATCTGTTTTCTAAAGAGGCATTTAAAATTACACGAGCAACCATATTAAGCAGACGACGAAGCCATGAAATATTTCCAACATTAAAAGTGCCCCAAACAGTACTGCTGCTATAATCGAAAATAGGCATAGGCGTAGGAAGCTGTTCGAGACTGAAGGGGGGCTGAGCCTTGTTTCGGATCGCCGTCCTGAGGGAGGGGTCTAAGGGAAGGGGTCCTTAGATGCAATTTGGTGCATATTTTTGGACAAATTTTAAGGTAAATCACCACAAATTTTTGACATTTTTATAGAAGAGACAAAGGAGGGGTTTTCGTCCTTGGAAAGTGGGGGGCTGAAGCATACTCTCGCTCCCACAAATTTCGCCGGGGTGGCGCCCCAGCCCCCGGTTCCTATACCCTTGAAAATAGCGAAAATGTAACTATTATAGAAAAGAATTTCATGTCAGTATACGGCATATGCGTCTAAGTTAGGCCAAACAATTGTTACAGTAACACTACAAATATGGCCAATCTGATCATTCACAGTCAGGTTGTTATCAATCATTACCATAATAGTCTTTCACAAGACATATTTTTAAGAGTATAGCAGCGTTAACCACGGATAATTTTTTGTCGTTTTCAGGGATGACAATTTTTGCCTTGACCCGATTAATTAACACGACTTTTTGTTTTACTTGTATTGATAACCATTCCATTATTTTCACACCATAAACGTATACATTTCATGTCTTCTTCCACTTTCTGATTCAGTTCAGCAATCGATTTAGCATTGATATGGAGCGTATTGTCATCTGCATACATACCCGAGCAGACTGCAGTTTCGTTGGCAAATAGCTAGGCTATCCATGTCGACAAGCATGCCTGTTTTGACGCCGTTGTTGCAACTCCCTGGTAAGATTAAGGAAGGGTTACGTAAGGAAAGAGAAGTAGTTACTGTATAAAGCGTAAAGATTGTCACGGAGAGTTTAAGAATATTGGCAAAATATCCAGAAGTCTAGGAGAAAGATTTGATGAACACTTCGCCAATATGGATGACACACAGTCCGTATTCTTTAATCATAACGCTGAATACCACAATGGGCTAGATTTCAATTACAATGTGAACATCCTCAATACCCATACAGGCGACCCTATGCTCAGGCAAGCTTCAGAGGCCATACTGAATTCAGTCCAAAGCTAAATCGGAAAGAAGAGTGGTCCACTGGTAGACTTATCAAGATAACTACTCAACCGTAGTAACATGATTGTATAGTAAGGCGGCTTAGCTCCAAACTTTGAACGATTGTGCACTTTCCCTTAAAAGAATGAAACTCGGCACATGGCTAGAATACCACAATATGAAAATTTTTAGTCCAGGGGCCACCAGAAATTGCACGTACCCGGTATGGCGGCCATCTTGGATTTCAAAATGGATGCCCTTGTAGATGTTTTGTTGAATATCTCGTTCCGAAAAATATTTTTGAGTCATCGACTCTTTAAAATTTGATCATATTTTATGATAAAAAATCCAAAATGAATTTTTGAGACTGTTTTGGTGAGATTCAGGTTACACAAGGTGGCGAAAAACAAAATGGCCGCCAAACTGAATGAAATATTTCCCAAAATTGTGCAAAATCATTGCAAATTTACACAAATTCTCAATCGAAATGATTTAAATTAATGTTTCAAAGTTAAGGCTGAACTTTACAATCCTTGGCACAAGAGTACTTGCCAGCCAATGTGGCGGAAAAGCACCGAAGAAGTAAAACAATACAGTAGAAATTCCCCACAAAAATAAGACAATAATTAAAAAAAATGCAAAAAAATCCCAGAAAATGATCATTAAAAATATATTTCGATTGAAAAACGCAAATATCTTTGTAGTACATTGTACATAAAATTGAAAGCATGTCTCTTGATATTTTATGCAGGACCCTATACTAACCAAAATGGCCGCCAGTAGAACGACCATAATGTATAAAAATAATCTTAGAAATAATCATTAAAAATACTTTTGACACAGTTACCCTTAATATCTTGTCAGATTTTATGAAATATAATCCCAAATTATTTTTCAAAATATTTCTTTTGGAATTCAGGTCAGTCAAGATGGCAGAATAAGCAAAATGGCCGCAAATGCAATAAATATGTCAATATATCATAACAACAGGAAAAATATTCATAAAAATACTTTTGACAAAGATTAACCTAACTTGTGTCCATTTTCTGTTGTAAATATTGAAAACGTATTTTTGGGACATTCGAGTAAGGATTCAGGTCTACCAGATGGCGGATATAGCAAAATGGCGGCTAATGATAAAATTTTAATATATTATAATAATAGGGAAAATAATCCTTAAAAATATTTGTTACAGTTGCTGTTTGTACTTGGCCATATTTTGTGACAAATAATTCAAACATATTTTTCAAAAGCATTTTTGTTAGAATTTAGGTCAATCAAGAGGGTGGTGAAAGCAAAATGGTCGCTAGTGATATAATTACAATATTTTATAATAATAAGGGAAATAATCCGTAAAAACATATGTAAAACATTTAAACCTAAACTCTTTCAATAATCTTTAAAAACATTCAAAAAGTATTTTTCTGGATCTGTTATTTAGGTTCCAGGTCAAGCAAGATGGAGGAAAATATATATATTTTTAAGGATTATTTTCCCTATCATTATCATATATTTAAATTTTATCATTAGCGGCTGTTTTGCTATTGACCTGAATCCTTAATCGAATGTCCCAAAAATATGTTTTAAATACTTACAACAGAAAATGGACACAAGTTAGGTTGATCTTTGTCAAAAGTATTTTTAATGATTATTTTTCCTGTTATTATGATATATTGACATATTTATTGCATTTGCGGCCATTATGCTTATTCCGCCATCTAGATTGACCTGAATTTTAAAAGAAATATTTTGAAAAACAACTTTAGATTATTTTTCATAAAATCTGACCAGATGTTAAGGACATCTGTGTCAAAAGTATTTTCAATGATTATTTCTTATATTATTTTATACATTAGGATCATTCTATTGAAAACCATTTTGTTGTTTCCGCCATCTTGGTTAGTATGGGGTCCTGCATAAAATATCAGAAATCATGCTCTTAATTTTGTGTACAATCTACTATAAAGATATTTGCGTTTTTCAATCGAAATATATTTTTAATGATTATTTTCCGAGATTTTTTTGCATTTTTTTAAGTTATTGTCTTATTTTTGTGGGGAATTTTTACTGTATTGTTTGACTTCTTCGGTGCTTTTCCGTCATATTGACTGGCAAGTACTCTTGTGCCAAGGATTGTAAAGTTCAACCTTAATTTGAAACATTAATTAACATCATTTCCGATTGAGAATTTGTGTAAATTTGCAATGTTTTTGCACAATTTTGGGAAATATTTCATTCAGTTTGGCGGCCATTTTGTTTTTCCGCCATCTTGTGTAACCTGAATCTTACCAAAACAGTCTCAAAAGTTCATTTTGGAATTTTTGTCATAAAAATATGACCAAATTTTAAAAAGGCGATGCCTCAAAAGTATATTTAGGAACGAGATATTCAACAAAAGAGATCTAGAAGGGCGGCCATTTTGAAATCCAAGATGGCCGCCATACCGGGTGCAATTTCTGGTGGCCCCTGGACTAAAATTGTTTATATTGTGGTATTCTAGCGTGTGCCAAGTTTCATGCTTGTAATGTAAGGGGAAGTGCACAATTTATTGATCAGCTAGGCCGCATGACTAATATCTGCAGGGAGTTAAAACAAATCTGTCGTGCGTACCCTGTTACGCATGTCCCCTGTTCATATATGTATGCGGTATTTACATTAATACGGTCTTTGACGTTCGTACGTATGAATATGTATCTGCGCTGTGCAGTTGCTCGCAAACTGATCTCGGTACTTTCCCGTAAATAATAAAGTGTACAATGTTGTAGCTCTACTGTGTAGTTAAGTTCATGGAAGAGGCAGTTCCGTGGCATGCATGCGCTATGCATGATAAGTTGTACTAATTGTTGGAATTTTAGTGTTAGACAAGATACATTGGATGCCAGCAGTACGTACCTGCGCCAAGGTGAAACATCGGTATTTGCGGTACCAAGCCTAACTGTTAGACCGACATTTGCACACAATGAACAGTCAGTTAACTCGATGTATATTCCAACAATCCAAACGGTTTGGATCAATTTACGCAAGAGTGAAGGGTGAAAAGGTCCTGAGGAGCCCTAACTTTAACAAGGTTCGTGTAGGCTATTCACGTAACGATAGGCCCTGTCCACCTCCTATGGCTGTGTCCCCTAGGCCTAGGCCTAGCAAGTAGCATAGGTTGTAACCAAAGGCCCATGCGACAACATTGTAGCAACACCCGCCCCGTAAGGACATCTTATGGGGCTTTTGCCCTCCATTGCCGTTAAACGTATGTTATGTTGTGTTATAAATAATGTTTCTGCATAACTTAGACCCAGGCTAGTCTAGACTAGGCTAGTCATGTTTCAGTTTAAGGCCTACTTAAATAGGCTTAGCCAAGGCCTGGCTAAGAAACCTTTAATTGTGTACTTGAAAGTAGCCAACATCCTTTCTGTAATGAGGCTAGGCCTAGGCCAAATTGGGAAAAGGGAGGGGGGTTGGTTTATGCCTAGGCAGTAAGTACCATAAAGAGGTAAGGTATGGACTACGGTTAAGTCAGGTATATTGGGGTGACCGTCGAATGTGCACTTAAGAAATTTATCATACAAGGTTGTTAGTATAATGTTATGCTAGGTGTGCACTCCACGGGCCTCCGCAGTCAACGGGCACCCAAGTATAGGCTACTATTGGATTAGGCATAATTAGCCCATGGGGCTAGGCCTATCTGCATTTCGTGCAATATAATATGCTGCCTGCCAAGTTGCATTCCATGCACTACGATCTGAAGATCTTTGGTGTGGAGTTGGCATTTTTCTTATGTTTTCTATTGCTTTTCTTGGCATAACGTTGGCATGGGTCTGACATGGAATGTACTTTAGGCTGTCTGCAAAAACAAATGAAATCCCTTGTCGTAATGGCATATAAAGTCACTCAAGTTGGTGTCCTGTACAACTTACCTAGGCCTATTGACTATGTAGGGCCTTTTTGTACTGCACTCTAGCTCTAAGTCGAAACCGCAGCTCTACAAATTAAATTGTCTGCTCTGGTGTGTTGCCACTTAATTCACACAGAGCCCCATACAATATGATTAATTCCCTGCTAAGTACAGTAGCAAAGAATGTGTGTAACTTTTTGCTTTGAGTGTGATGAATGATTATCGATCGTTTAGCAGGCAGTGCTATGTAACATTGTGTGGTATAAATCACACAGGTCAATGTTTTGTTGGTGTACAAACGCTGTCACCTCAAAGTAACCTTGGCATTGGCTTTACTTGGAATGCACCCGCAGGGATCAAAATAAGATTTAAAAAGGGCATAGCCAATAAGAGCAAAATGGCAATAGGTATAGGCTGTATGTTATTTCATAGGACATTTTTGAGAGGCACCACAGCCATCAGTGAGATCACAATAGCCATGGCTAATCAATGCCATCGGTAATTTTGAGCCCTTACAATGGCCAGTTAGGTTAGCTTAGTAAGGTTGGAAGTATGAATTCTTACTGTTAAGTCAAAAGTTAAGAGTAAAGGCCTATTGTTAAGTTGCCATGTGGAGAAGTAAAGATAGGCCTGGGTCTGGGTGTTTACATCACACAGCTGCAAATGTAACAGAGGCAGAAATACGGGGAATGTATCCTTCCACAGGAGAAAGTTTTCTACAGAAGGAATGATATGGTCAACCAATCAGGCATGTTGACAGATTACGCTCTACCATCAGTGTACTAGTACTGTAACAGCACTGCAATGAAGTTTATGTCCTGAAGCATCACCAAGGGAGATGTGGGTATATCGTATCCTACCCAAAAAATTCTGTTGCTCCTCCCTGGTACCACAAGTGAAATTAAACATGCACAGATATAAAAAAAAGGGAGAAAGTGCCATTTTTTCTTCTTGATTTGTTTGGTGATTTTCAACCCATAGCCCCCCTGCTCCCACTCTCAGCCACATCCAGGTATACGAGATAACAAAACAAGCTGAAATATGTTATCCAATTTCTTAACCTTTGGCCATGCTGGTCCTGCAAGCTGCTTGTTGTCTATACAAATATATGTTATAGAGGCCAAGAAGGACCAGTTGATCCCTGAATCCTTCAACCCAAAGGAAAAACTAGGGGCGAAATAATTGGATAATGCTAACCCTAATCCCTAACCTAATCCTGACCCTAACAAAAGAGTACAATCAATGCAATACAAATCAGTCAACCAACCATCAAGAACCTTGAAAATTGATGTCTCATTGTAGCATGCCAATTTCCTGAGTGAAATTATTTCTTAAAGGGAAATATTGCGTGTGAAAAATATCATAGTGACACCAATGTAATTCTATTGTGGTCTATTCCCCTTTCAAAACATGAATCACAAATAAATTGCAGCAGATCAACACAAATCTCACGAAATATGGACAGAAAGAAGCAACAAATTCCTAACTGAACCGGCTCATTATCGAACAATAAGCCTCACCCACATGCAACGTTCGTACCGCTGCATATTCATTCAGGAAGAGAGTTACGCTGTGTCATATTTACACTCATTATGCAATGCGTGTTGACCTCACTTAACCAAAGCACATCCCATGACCCTGTCTGCCTGCATGTCCTTCATGCTCACAACAAACTAACACAACAGTTTCTGTACCGTCTGTACTGTACTGTGGGATATTACAGCCCACCAGGGGAGATTCAGTGCCATCTCCCTATTCACCATGCTGTTCACTGCTCATACTGTGTACATTAGCGTTACAGAATGGAAACGAACCTTCCTGGTACCTTGAGGAATATTAGTACAAAAGTTTTGGTACTTTGAGGAATATTTGTACATAATTCTTGGTACTTTGAGGAATATTTTTACATAATTTTTTGATGAGTGGCATCACAGGTTGGTAAACTTCGTAAACTGAAGCACCAATTATCTCTTTCACATCCTGCTATTTGGAAAGCGAAGCAACCTGCCTAGGCCCATATGCAATCGCTACATTTTTGTGTATAGAAATTAGAATAGCAGGGAAGTTATAAGACCCCCTTAGTATACCAACTGTGCTTAGTTCAATACAGACAGTGAAGTAACGATTCTCCAGTAGTTCCTTCGTATTTACGAACCTTTTGCACATGCTGTAGAAGGCGTTTGTTATTGTCTGACGTAATGTGATTTAAATTGATTTGATTGGTGGTTTTCAAATCAGGGGTGACGAAGGCGTGGTTTTGCATGGGTAATTGTTTGGGTGAACAAATTTGTCAGCTGTTACAAAAAGGTTAGTTACTCGTTAATTAGTGCACACAGGCTAGAAATTTTTTCCAGTTACCCCTCTTTCATCGAAAGGGACCTGATCGTATGTAAAACAGGATAGATTCAATAAAATGTCAGAGAAATGCAATATTTCCCTTTAAAGCAACCTACTGTATTTACCACCACCTATCCTCTCAAACCACAAGCAGTAGAGTATCTGCCAGGAAAATCTATGATGGTTGTGACAGGGAAGGGTAATTAGGTTAAATTATAGTACCAACTGCTGAAAGAACAAGTGAATGGAAGAAGAAATAGGAAGAAGGGAGAGTATTTCAAAGTAACTTGGACAACTGTCAACTTTTGAAATGCAAGGTGATGTAAAACATTCTGAATTGTCTTTTAAATTTAACTATTTTCTGGCACACCTTTCCACACTTTCAGACAGCTGTACCAGCATCTACAGTACTCTCACCCACAATCCACTTGCAGCATCAAGTCCACCGGCCATTGGTACAATGCAATTACAAGCAAACTGCAGTACTCATTTCTACCTGTATCTTACATTCACAAAGTACTCCGTCTGTCCAGCAGGTAATTGACAGACATGGGTAAGAGAAACGTGAAGTGCTGTACAGGGTCCGCGTAGCCAATTTTGAAGTGAGGTGGCTAATCATCGAAGCGGCCCAATATGTGCAATATATAATCAAAGCAGTTTTAGGCGGCCCAAAATGCCCATGACAGAAAAAATGTGGTGGCTAAAGCACCCGTACCCCCCGTCTCTGCTGTCCCTATCATACCTTTCTAAGCCAGTGTTCAGAGGACAACTTAGCAGGCAAGAGTGTGTGAGAGTTACTCAAAATCCTGCTCCTGGAACCACCATTTATTGTTTCCCTACTTCAGACAACCCTATAAAGTGTGTTCTAGGCATTTAGCTTCTTCAGGAAGGCTTGAAGGCAAAGCTGTAGGGTTGGTCCCCTACATCTCTCCTTGACCACTGTGCTGAATATTAAAGAGAAGACAATACCTGGATGAGAAACCTGGTGTCTCATTCTCCAATTTCAAATGTCCCTCAGCTTCACTGTAAAGAGTTTTGCTGAACAAATAATTTATCTTCCAGGAAATTTCCAAATGGGTCTACAGTACTTAAGTATGATCTGGAGATTGTGGGAGACCTCTGCATTGTAAGGCTTACACCACCATAAACAGTATCTCTCTGTCCTTTAAGCATTCTGTTGAAGACCACAAATTGAAGAAATTTTTATGTGGGTTTACACAAATGGCAGTACAAGCACAGCTACCCTGTTTTCAAATTTTGCACAATTTGCATGGTGTCTGACTCAATATTGAAAAGAGCTATTTTGGAGCCCTTCACTATTAAAATCACTTTACAAGTGTCAACTGGTATACAGTGCAGAACAATGCATATGTATGCCAGATCACTTTCTTTAAATACCACACCCTTGTATTGTTTCAAGTTTAATCTCCAGCTGAAGGCAGCATTTGTCTGGCACTTATGATAAAACAAGCTCCAGCCTCACTTAAGATAAAAATTCGATAAAAGTGTACTGTACAGTATTAATGATGCTCCCATAATGTGCAATTTAACAGAATGTATCAATACCTGTACATATAAATTTTCATATACATTATACAGAAGTATGTATGTAACCAAGAAAAACTATTCATATTGTTTTGGTTTTAAGCCCATGTCATCTCATACTTTATCTTCTCTAAAATGCTGATCACATCACCAACCACCCATCCCCCCCCCTTCATCATCCCACCTCCTCCCTTTTTGAATGACCATCATTGTGGTGTTAGTTGCAATGGTCTCTGTGGTCTTGAAGTTTTCAAATTTCTTTCAGGTAAATTGCATAATGGTATTGAGTTTATAAAATATTGTTGACAGAAATCATTGATTTTCTGTATCAGTTGCGGGGGACTTGTGGGTTGTTAGCGTACTGTATGATGTTGCATAGTTTCACCCTACTGTACTGTAAATTTGTGAGAAGACACTAAACTTGGGACTAAGCTCCTTGAACATTGCTAATCTGTTTACATTAAAACTGATGTACAGTATGGTGCTATACAAGATGTACACTGTTTTATACATTTCCTGCAGTATCATTCAACTTTAGAGTGTATTGCTCTGTGTACAATTTTCAGCATTGACAGTACTTACAAATACAGTACCTGTATTAGCTGCTCTGAGTACAGTACTTCAAAGCTGTGCTTTCAGAACTGCTGAACTTTGTAGTAATCCAAATGCAGTTCACAGCTTTCAGCTCTGCCTCTTAAACATGCCTTCATACTGTACTTTATACCATACCTGTTCATTTATAGTTTAGATACAGTAGTTGTATTGTACTAGGTGTTTGCGTAATATTTGGGTTACGTTCATGAACTGTACAGTTTAGCAAACATACAGGATGCAATTAAAATGAAAAAGGAGCTCAGCAATTTATTGTGGCAAAAATTCAGTTATTCCTTTCTGCAAATGTGACCCCAAGTAATTTTAAATTATGGTCATAATCCTCAGTTTGGAATCAACTCATCTGCAGCACACAGGTGTTAATGTAGTATAGATAATGTCAGTCAATTTTAGGCCTACTGTACTTAGATAACTTTGCACTGAGGACTTTTTTATTGATAAAGATTAGTGACAGATGGCTGGTGTATTGTGTATTTAATGATAAAATGAGACTTCAAGGAAAATTCAGTCATCTCAATTTAAATTAGTCTACCCTGTTACAGCATCTTCATTAATGAATAACCACTTGACAATATTTTTTTGGTCCTGAAATCTTAAACTTATTCAGAATAACTCCTTGGTTCACATTTGTGATCTACAATATTTACATACCTTTGGAATTATTATGAAAGGTAGCTTCAAGGGAATCAGAGGAGATATCACATTCGAAATAAATTCAGAATGCCTGCTTATTCCCTTGAAGATTAAACTCAGCTCTGTAAAATGCATTCAGGTCATTCATAGTTACAGTATATCTAATGAGTGCAGTCCTCCTAAAGAAGCACTTTTGCACATTTGATCAGGATAAATTGTCTAAAGAATACCTCAAATTATATTATATTGGAATTTCAATAGCACATGGTACAGGTTCTGGCTATTATAATCTAGCACAATTGCCATAAAGAATAAATTGCTGGTAAAAGTGCGCCTTCGTCCTGAAACACTCGAGAACCCGATGTTAGATGTATCTTCACTGTGAATAGAATGAACCTCTAGAGAACAGAGCTGTGAGAGAGATACTTGTCTAGAAGTATTTTCATGCACCATACTATATATTGTAAAACAACATCTTGTTAAAATCAATTTACAGTTAATAGTCTGTACATTGTGTGTTTAAATACATTAAAATACACATATTACATTCATATTTTTTTAAATAGTTTGGTATTAATCTGCTGTGGGGCCACATTTAATGGTTTGGAATGGTTTTACCAGAACTTTTGTGAATAGTTCAGTACTGGATGTCTGTTTGAAGCGTCTCTGTATATGAGTAAAGTATTGTACTGTGTGTACCGAAGTGCTATGCTGTTTGTTTCGTTTTGAAGTCATAGTATTGTTGACAGCTAAGCTTACATACTGTACATGTAGGTACCACATGGGATACAGTAGGTCTAGACTTGTTACTTTCTGACTAGCACACTCAGTGCGAGTCTCAAAGGGGCTGTTGTATCATTTCAGACATACAGGTATTTAGGAACCCCTAAACTGTATCTCTAGCCACAGTTGTTGATCACACTTTGATTAAAATAAATTAATTCAAACTTCATTCTGATTTGTCAGTGTTGATTTGGGCAGCCAGTGAATGTAATGAAATGTAAGCCAGCCACATGCATTCACAGGTCGGATGGCAGTAGCATGAAAGTCAGAGGCAGATTATAACTTTTAGCAATCTAAACTCTACACAGGCTACTGCAACTTTCTACAGGAAATGCAGCAGATGATAGATTTCTAGTTTCAAATTGGAGGAGGGCCTAGAGGAAAACTTATTTGGCAGAATTTATCAGAATTTTAACTGACTGGGGGGAGATAATTGGTTCTGTAAGCTTTCAGTGGTTACACTGAACTTGTGGTCTACTTACATAGTTTGAAAGACCAGTTCTATACCTATAAAGATACTGTGTGGTACTATACGGTACTGCACCTTAATGTGCCTGTGCTTGTGGCCCCAACTACAGGAACTAATTAAACCTGAACATTGCAAACTTATGTACTGGTATATTAGTCATCACCTAATTTTATACCACAGTAACACACACACACAAACTGAAAAACAAAATCAGAAGTGAACATTTCACTTTTATTTTCTTGTCATGTGTCTTCTCTTCATTCCTGTCATGCTGATTTCAAGCACCAACCATGGCCTTGCTCGACTTTACATCTCACTTTTTGCTGTGTCAAATTGATTGGTTATCACCACCAGCTACCTCACATGACCCACAACTACAGGTATTGTCTGCTATTTTAGGTATCTGCACATGTTTGAAAAACAAAATATTGCCACAGTTTGACAGACAATTCACATGTGCCTCCATTCATTGTCATATGGGACAGTTTCCAAACTGGCTTTGTATATAGCTGACTATGCTACTGAACAATAGTGATTAATGAAAGGTCAAAGAGGTGAGGAAGGTGTACATGTAGAATTGTGTTTGTTCCACAAAGAATGAAAGGAAAGTTGTTGTAAAACCATCCAAGGAAGGAAGTGACAATTGTTTTTTTTCTCATGTAAATTGCATCATAGATAGGTTGATAAAGTTGCCATAGAGGGAACAATTCAACTGGTGTTGCCGAAAGTCAATTGTTTAGCTCACACACTGTTCATATTGCTACCGTACCTTTAAATGCATGTACAATTCTTTTGTGATGTATACAGAATTCAGTAATTTAACTACAACACATGAGCACTGCATTAGTCCCTGCAATACTGGAAATTTTTCATAATCATTGAAGCCACAGAAATCCCATCAAGTTTTCAATCTATCCCTCATGATGAGATTGCCACTTATGGAAAATGCAGTTCTCCTAATTTGTGTGACAATGTCTTGATACAGGTCTTTAGCGAGGGGGAAGAATGTTGAGGTCAGGCAGCCTCAGTTTATTGTGATTGTGCATGGGGAGGTACTGTACATACATTGATATACTGTATAAGGCTAACTCCATGAAGTTGGGACACAATTTGAGACATATAGGTTCCAACTTCCAAACAACCTTTTCATCAGTTGAATGTCATATTTAGTTCACTTCAAACAAGTTCTGGCAAAATCAAAGGATTTTCAGCAAATATTAGGTAATATCAGTGATAACAGCAGGTTGGCACTGTTACAGTCACTGATGCTACATGGACACCTTTATCCAAATCCTTTGTTAGTTAGGAGGATACAGTTATCCTATAACTCATCCACATACATATTCCTGTCTTCTCCAGTGTAGTTATTGAAATAAGAACACAAATTGAAATTTTGTGTTGTCCTGAATAGTATTATCAGTAATGGAACTTTGCCGCACCCAATGCTACTTTGACACCGTGTCCTGTAGCATCGCGATCAATTGTAGTAGGACAATAACCAATGAACATGTTATTTTGTTTGGCATTTTACTGAATTATAATGTTGTAGAGGTTTATCAACTAGCACTGACACTTGCATGAGATAAAAATACCCACTTTGAATAATGAATATGTTCTGTGGATGCCATGATGCTACATGGACACCAGTAAAAATGGTGTCCGTGATCATTACAGGGTTCCCAGCCTTACCTGGAAAATATGGAAAAGTCATGGAATTTAAAAAAGATGCTTTAAATCCTAGAAAAGTCATGGAATTTGAGGCAAAATGCTTCAAATCTTGGAAATATCATGGAATTTAATAAGCCAAAGACAAACTAGGAAGGATTCAGTGATTGGCTATGGTGGCTTTTTAGTGTGTTTAGGTGGTTGTGGTACATGAACTAAAGCATCTCAGCACTAAAAAGCCAAAAGGGAGTAGCACCCCTTGCCTGCAGAGCTGTTTCTCCTATTACATCATAATGTGGCCTAAGCTAATCACAGAATCATTGTTACACAAATCAGACTTTGACCATGTTGACTGTTACTTACTTTGAATGGTGTGGGACATTCCCAGCAGAATATTCCCATTTGCAGATGTATCAACTGGTATTTATAGATGCGAACAATATAACACTGCAATTCCAGTTGACTTAAGGTTTAGCATGAATAAACAACCAAAATACTGTAAATGTTAAGTTCACACAGGCATAATGGAAGGCTCACAAATTTAACACGGCAGACATCCCCGGTGATGTCATGCACTGAAGCATGGGGATTTCTGCCTGATTCCTGCCTGGTCAATCCGTAGACTACATGTTGTGGAGAATATGTGCAATACATTTGTTTTCACTCTAACACATTGTCATGGAGCAAGTGATGTGTCACCGACCGACCCCATAGAAGTATCTAGGGTGAATACCATGTCTTGTGTTCAAAGTCTGATCCTCAAGTGGACTTTGACACACACCTGTGTCAGACTTCTTATACTCAACATGGCAAATCCACTACATATGAGCCATAAGCTATCCATGCATGCTTCCTTTCATGAGATGTGTGTTACAAGGTTCCCATATTTTGACCTCTTGTGACATTTAATGACCTCTTACTTCGCCCAAATCCATAATCTCTATTTTAATATTAAACTCGTCTACATGCGCAGTGTGAACAGCATCCATAATATATCCTACCACTAGTATTGCAGTAATATCATTATTTTCTGTTTTTTTTACCTAGAGTTATGTGCTAAGAAGGTCTTCTTTGTATGACCTCTAGTGACCTCAGATAACCTCCACCAAATGCAGGTTGGCTTTTTTCTCAATATAACACATCTGCTGGCCATATATCATATGTACACATGCTCTCTTCCCTGAGATGACAAGTGACCTCCACCATAGTCAGCAAGAGATCTGCTACTCAATATTAATAACACACATATCTATGCGCCAAGAATTGAAACTGTCCATGTCCCTATCTTGAGATATCATGTTTATAAGGTTTTCAATTTTTGGCATCCGGTGATCTCCATAATGCTTCACCTTCACCAATAAATGTCCCATTCTTCTTCTCAATATGCTTTCACATCCAGAGTATGGAAGTTAGAGATACTTTATTCCTATGTTAACATGTCGCATTAATACTGTAGGGGGTGGGAGGGGTGGGGGCTTGTCTGTATTTGACCTCTGTTGAACTCAGATGACCTTGGATCTCATCAGTTATGGTGGACCATGTCTTTGAAAACTGCAGTTGGCAGACTGTTTAAACTGTGACTCAATGAAAAGCTAATGCATCCAGTCATGGCCCAAGATGACCTGCACCCCCTCCAAAAAATGTCATTCTTGGCTGGGGCGGAAGCGGGGTGCAGAGGTACAGGCTCTCCTTTGTGCTGTGGAAAACCCACACCTAAGAACAACAAACGTACACCATGGGGGGTCTACGTGGAAAATTTGGAGATGACGTCAGTACAGTATGAGAGATTTCCTGGATTCTTGAGGCCTTACATTCAAGAGTTAGGTCAATGAATTCTGCATTTTCATCAATACATGTGATATAAAAACAACTTGGGGACAGAGTTTCAGGTATAATAGAAAGGTCTGTTACTGTTTAACAAAACCCTCATATACCTGTGTGAGAGCACTGGAAGTTCCTCTTCTGCAGGGCCGTGAGACCTCTCCTGGGAATTTTTGAAGGAAGCTGCCTTTATATGTAATTTCCCAATTTCTGATTGCCTGCAGAGTGGACAAACTTTTTTTATCAGCAGGGGTAGTTGCCTCATGTGGCAGAGCTGAAAAAGCTTGCAAGGTAGCTATGGTTCAGGGGGGGGGGGCTAATTACATCTCCTAAATGCATCCTTGATTGCTTAGATTGTGTTAGGCTTGCTGGAAAGCAGAAATGTGTTTAATGTGTAGTGATGAACAACAAATAAATGAATAATGAAGACATTAAATTATAAAATACCCAACAAACTTGATTAATTTCACCAAGGGGCATCTTTATATTTACTGTAGTTTTAAGCCAAAGCTGACCACTGTTATTTATAAACAAAAATTCCATATGTGCTTATTTGATTATATCCAGTCCAAAGGTGAAATGGTCCATACTCCATAGTTTAGGTTGAACTCACCAGTCCCTCTGACTATTTGTCACATCTCAAATATTGGGTCATGACCAATACATAGGTTGTGAAATGCTGCTTTGAAGCACTTGTCAAAGAAATTGTTGGTAAATGCTGGATATCCATGAAAATTCGTGAAAGTATTCAGGGCTCATGAACTGAAAGTTTAAAGTCCTTTAGGGAGCATTTTAGGTTTTATTGTGTAAAATATGCAAAAGTATTGTTAACAAAATAGAAATGATTCAAAGTTAATTCATAAATCCTGTCCCTTAAATGGTATTATGAGAAATTAACAGCTCAAAGGTCATTCAAGACCTGGTTGAAACCTCTCTTTGCCTCCACAGGCTTTCCTACCTAATGGGTGGCTGAGGATATGTTTCTAAATTAATATCACTAATTTTTTTAAATGGTGCTCATATAGGGAATTCAGAAATTTCATTTCAAGGCCCCGTTTGGGTCATTTCATTGCCATAGCTAAGGGTGACTAAGGTCATAACTCATAAGCAAAGAGGACCACTTCCAGTCGGTGGTGCAGCTTTTTTGCCCAAAATTGTAATGTGTGTTTGCCCCCCCCCCCCCAAAAATGGCCTTAAGTTTACTCAAAAACTGCAAATTTTCAGTCCAGATGGAGTTTTCAGTGCAGTCCCTCAGTTCATTTCACAATATGGTGAGTGTGGCCAAAAATTAGTAAATAACTCCGAAAGAAAATATGAAAAAGAAGAACATACAACCAATCCAACAGAACCTACCCATGACAGTGAACCCTCTAGTTCACTACAGGTGTAAGTGACAGGTTCTCTGATGGGCTCTGCATGCCTAAACTAACATCAACATGTCCATACATTTGATCACCATATTAATTGAAAAAGTTGTTCTAGTGGGTCATATACATTATTTTTAGAAACTGTACGCGCTGGTTTTCCTGTCACAGATAGAAATCAATAGGTTGACACTTTATTTTAAAATTTCTTGTAATGGTCTTGAAGAAGTATTCTTAACAGAAAGGAGTAAAGCCATAGGCATATGATGCTCTTCAAGACTGGGGAGGGGGCTGAACCTTGTTTTGTAATGCCATGCTGGGGGAGGGGTCCCCCTCCCCTTTAGAAATTTTTTGATATTTTAGGGTCCTTAGATGCAATTTGGTGCATTATTTTGGAAAAAAATTTAAGGTATATTAATGCAGTTTTTTTACTTTTCTTAGTCCTTTGGAAAAATTTTTGATATTTTAGGGTCCTTAGATGCAATATGCTGCATCAGTTTGAAATTTTAAGGTAAATTACTAAATTTTTTATTTTTATTAGCCCTTTGGAAATTTTTGATATTTGTTGGTCCTTAGATGACGCTCGATGCATTATTTTGGACAAATTTTAAGGTATATTACTGTACATTTTTGAAATTTCTTAGTCCTTTGGAAAATTTTTTGATAGTTGAGGGTCCTAAGATGCAATCTGGTGCATTATTTGGACACATTCTAAGGTACATTACTGCAAATTTTTGACATTTCTTACAGAAGAGACAAATAACAGGTTTTTGTGCTTGGAAAGTGGGGGGGGGGCTAAAGCATACTTCTGCCCCCACAAATTTTGCTGGGGGCTATCTCCCCCAGCCCCCTGCTCCCAACACCCTTGAGTAAAGCTGCAGTAAAGGGGTTCATTGTTTTGCACCAGTAGTGGCAACTGTCTTCAGCAATTGAACCCGTCTCCAAATAACGGAAGGGGTGGGGATTCTACAGGACACTCCCTACATCACAAATGCCCCTCAAACTTCCCCTGCAGCTCTGCCATTTACCCTCACAACCTTCATTCTTCCCCTCCAAAAAGTTCGCATAGTGAATTGAAATCGGCGGGAATGGCATGTCGTGATTATAATGCTGGTCAGTGATGAAGTAAGCTGTTCATCCTGTAAGTAATGCCCACAACTTGAGCCCATTTCCTATAACATGAAAACATGAAAAGGGTAATAAGAAAGTGGATCTTTGTGAAGTGATCTGGATCTATGTTGTCTGTGTACACATGGAGCTAATACTTGGTCCAGATAGTAGCTCCATGGTGTACAGGATGCGGGATGCGGGACAAGTCAACAAAATACGGGGCAATCCCGTGACCCTGATTCTGTATCCTTTCAAATCCTTTATACTAAAAGGGACAAAGCAAACTTTTATTGCTAGTTCTGAAGAATGTCAGAAACAAACGGGCGTCGTTAATACAGGGAGTTGTTATTTGGGAGGAGATACATCGCTTTGAAGCGAGGTGTGACACCGCCAAGGTCACATAGCAATTAGTCTCTTGTATCTTTCTTAGCATTTCTATAGGGCTTACACTGGATTAGG
>WURT03648184.1:0-19275 GCA_009936505.3 Holothuria glaberrima | reverse complement strand
TATTTTATGACATGAAGGTGGGTTATAGTGATGGCACAGCTTATTTGCATATGGTCCATTAGAGGACGCCCTCTAATGAAAACCAGATATCGTGAAAACTATGTCCCCTCGAAAAAAGTTGCACAATTCTGAAGGGCGCCCTATTTAAGTACATGGCCAATAATCTGCTTTTATTGCTGAAAGTAATGCTTTTAATCCTAAAAGCCAAATCGTAACTTTCCCATTATTTAATAAATAAGTTACAAGCGTCTTTTTGAGATAAAATCATGTTGCAAGGGCATACAGTATGTTCTAAAAATTTGAAGTGCGCCCCTAAATGGCCAAAATAGGCAAAATATATTTCCTGAGTCTTTTTGACAGATTGGTGTGATAATGATTGTTGAGTGATTAATTAAAACGCCCTAAAAAGCTTTGAGCATATGTTTAAACCTAATAACTACGTTTAAGTTCACTCATACGTAGCTCAATGACGAGAGCGCCCTCTGTTTTGATGAAAAATGTCAAAAATGTGTTTATGTCAAAGGATAAGGGGGTCCTTATTCCAAATAAAACATAGGGTCATTATTCCAAAATGAGAATGTGTACAGCTGCGATGCCAGCGGAGCTTTCCCGGCTCCAGCTCCCCTCATTTGCTGCACTTTTTTTTATTTTCAAACGGCCTCAAAGTTGTTACAAACACGCATGCTTAATTGAACGCAAAATTCAAGGTAATATAATTTACAGGTGTTGTCTGGGGGCATTTTGTAGGGTCTTATATGCAAGATGAAAATTTTAATTCTCTCTCATCCAAACTCCTTACCAAAACTCCATTCCTAAGTCAAGATATCCATTCCTAAAGTTGGTTACTTTTCATAAAAAATACCTCCAGGTTTCTCCAAGGTCATAGAGCGTGATCTCAAGTGGGCAAATTGCCTCAGATTCCTTTTGCTACTCTTTATAATTGGATACCTTGTTTGGCCTTCAAATTTGACATGTTGGAATTTTTAATGTTTTCCGTGTAGATATAGGGTAAAACTGGTCCGTACTTATGATTTAATTTGCGGTTAATGACGAGGCGCACGAGGGCCAAAATGGGGTAATTCGAAATAGTTTCGCCGGTCGCACAGAAGGGGGCCTCAGGCCGCATTTGGCCGTGAGCCGAAAGTTGCACATCCCTGTTTTAAAGTGTCTAATTTTCAAGTTTTCCCTGCACACGACCCCCCTCCTTCGGGATAACGATCCTTGTGTTTTATTTGGAATAATCACGCTTATTCTCAATTGGAAATAACGACCCTACGGAACGGAATAACGACCCCTATGTTCCATTCGGAATAACAACCCTTCGGAAAAACTCCCCTAGTCTTGTTTGGGAAAACCACCCTTCCGGAATAACGACCTATATGTGTTATTAGGAATAACGACTCTTAAAGGCAAGAGGCAGTCGCCCCAAAATCTGCTTTGAAAAATCAGCAAACTCTTGCAAACCCCTCTTATTGCACTGTGAGCACCTCTGAAGACGTTTTGAACATAACTATTACAAACAATAGGTAAAGCAAGGAGACATTCTCCTTGAATTTCACAATTCACTACCAAAAATGTTGTCACATCATCAAAGTAGGCCATTCATGAACTAGAGTGACGGGGCAAACTAACTCTGATAGGGATGACTGCATTTTCCCTTTAAGGTACACTTTCCCATCAAACAAAATAAGGTGATAAAAAGCCCCACCATTACCACTGCAAAATATGACGTAATAACTGGAAATTAAGCTGCACAAGCAGCAATCGAAAAAATCCTGAACTAATTATGTCCCGTGTTCTTGCGATGTACGTCAACTTCTCTACGTGCAGGCGGGCAATCTAATGTAAGGGTGTTTGCATAAAATTACGGACCTACACTTGCACTTGACGTTACTGTGCTCTTATTGTATTTCATTTGAACTTCTGTATAGAACAGGGACATGATGGCCTAAAGTGTCAGTGTTTGCGTACATTACAGACCTATACGAAATGTACGATTAATGACAGCACATTCGCTCTCTACTTGGTGGGAACATGTGGAGAGAAATGAAGAACCTTCATCGATTTAACATCAGTTTGCTTCAATAGAAAAAAATAGTCGGAGACAGCAATGAAAAGAAATAAGTCAAACAAAGGCATAATATTTCACAATTTTTTTCACAAGAAATTGTCATTTATGCAATTCTTATTATCGTATCGTCTTGCCAAAAAATGATTGCGATAACGATAGTTTTCGATACATCGTCCAACACCAGACCACATATCAAAATTTTTGACAATGAGGTAGCCCAACTTTGCAGTGACATCATACTGCTGACTTCGGGCCTCCGCATTTCACGGAAACGATTCTTTCCGGTAACTTGTCGTTAACCGTGAAGTCAAAATTACAGTGTCTGAAAATCGGTTCCCAACTTCCCATGGTTTTGTAACACTCTTAGGCTGGGGTTCAGTTTAATCATTGCAAGATACAAGTACAATTACACTCAAATCAAATTGTTCTAATCAAATAAAATTTCTTCATGAAAGTGTAGAATATGTTAGGCTTCACGTTATAGGTTTAAAATTACAGATTACTCCGTAAATTTTCCATGTAGATTTTACCTCGCATAAATCACATCTCCGCACTGTATCTACTGCACGTATGAAAGATCTAGCACCAAGCAATACACTATAAACCATGCCTCAGTCTCACACAGCGCAACTTTGAAACACTAACTTAGGCGTATTTAGAGTATTTTACACATACGTCGAAACAAGGGTAGCCAGGGTTTCATCTTAGGTGGGGGCGGTTGAAATGATAACTGATCTCCATCCTGGGGGAGGGGTTTAAGGGAAGGGGCAGTCCCTCTCCACTTTGGAAAATTTTGGCTTACGGAGGGTGGGCCAGATGTAGTCCTCAGTAAAGGACCGTGTATAGCCGGTCGCCGATAGCTCCCTATATAGCGTATAGTGAGCTCTCGGCGAATGACACACATTTCTTTACTGAGGACTAGGCTAGATGCAAAATGGTGTTACATTTGATGCTAGATTTGAATTGAATATATCTCCAGGAATTCCTATTTTTTTGGTAATGATTTTAATTTTTCATCTGAAATCTTCCTGAGAAATTTTTTCCATCCTCCCAGCCTACGCCCCTGAGTCGCGTAATGCTCGCAGCGTCTTTAATTCATCAAAAAGCTTAAATTTATATATGGTATATATGAATCTGAAATGTCTTGCGTAAGAGAGCGCTTTTTAGGAATGTAGTACTAAATTTGAGCCAAATTTTTGGTGTGTAGGATACCAGCGTTCTACGCCTATATGTCAGATGAAATATATCAGATGTAAATGTAACTAACGTGCCAAGGCTAATTTTAAATTGGGAATACCGGAATAGCACATTCAAACTTGTTTCCCTTCTCCCCCCCTCTCAGTGGCGGCATCAGCGTTTGGAAAGTGAGTCGGCATGATGAGGTGGGGGCTGGCTCAAAATTAACGCCTAACCACACCCCCTCAAGAATCCATACCTTGTTTGCCTTCCTGAGTTTAACCTCCCTCTCCCCACCCCTTCATGGTCTCCAGGGGCGCTACCACTGCCCTCTCTCTTCCCTCTTCTTCCCCCTTTTTTCTCTTTTTTCTTCTTCCTCTTTTCCCCTCATTTGGGGGGTTAAGACCGCTCCCATCGCCCGCTGGCTACGCCACTACATCCAAACTATTTTATGAAACGAATTTCATCTTGGATGGCTTTCAAGTTTTCGTTTGAGTTGGATACCCCGGATGAAACACCTCTTACACAGTAATGTATACACGGAGTTGTACATTATCTTGAACTGCAATTTTGAAAGACTTGGAGGGGTCGGTTGTATGCTCAGATTTTGGATAACATTCTCAGGGTTAAGCTTATAAATTGCCTATTATCATCGCTTTTAAAACATACTAAAATAAATATTGTTGACCTCGCTCTATTGTTATAATAAATTGAATCAGGTTTATGGGGTGAATGATTTGGAACATTTTTGGGCATCTCGGTCCTAAATCGAAGGCATATGATTGCTGTAGCACCCTACTCGAGTAGCATCTTAACTCTTGGCTAAACGTCTCACGACTGTTACGCCATAATACATCTGGCCTACGCTTTATTTGGTAGCGTTTGGCGCAATTGTTACGAGTTTGTCCGTACTCAAGCGTAGCGTAACGTTAGGTCACTCTCGGTTACGTTTCAAAGCCCAAACGTTCGTCAGTGAGGGTTATCGTCGGTAAATAGCTTACCTTGAATTATACGTTCCATTGTAGGAGCAGATTTTTTCCTTCGTATTTTATGTTCATCGCAAAATCGTTGTAGCGATCGTAGTGGTAACCTAAGCAAGGATCATAATTTCGGGCACTGAACGTCGAAGTCAACGTCTAACGTTAGCTTCATGCCTAACGTTAGTTTGGTATCTGTCTTAAGAGTGACTGTCCTTTCTTTGCAGCTGTATTACTTTTATTCATTTGCAAATTAAGCAAAACGTCTCCAGGAATATGAGTTGAAACTTACGAAACTGCTTTTGCTAGAAGAAACCATTTGCATAGCACAAAATGTTGATTGAAGTTTGGGTGGCTTATCTGGCGTCTTAACAACAATGGGCGCCCCCATATTTCCTGAATCAGCTGAATAGGCCATCGTGATTGGTCAATATGTGATTGCAAAATAGGAATAATTTTAATAAGTTACAAAAAAATTTGCACAATGCTGTCGTGGGGATAAACATTTTTACGATGTACATAATATTTTTGAATTTTGTAATATACTTTCAAGTAATCCCTCTTTCACTTTCACGAAACAAGAGAAAAATTGAGCTTGTACTACGGCCTATTAAAGGTGGATCTCATTTAAAGATAGCTTGTTGGCGTTGAACCAATTCCACACACGAAAAAGCTCTGCGTTTTAGTAAGGTAACTAGATAGTCATGATATTTGAGTCATCTGCAAATGGTACAAATTTTAAGTTATTAAAAAATGGAGATCATTGATACAGATGAATAACAGGGGTCTTAAAACAGACACCTGAGGTACACCAAAAGCCAGTGGCGTCACAGGGGTTGTTTGCAGGGGGGGGGTCGAGTGACTCGACGTGCGCATCCAGAGCCCGGGGCCCGGACAACCTGTTTGTTCGATCCGGTGGCGCCACCATGAGTTGGTGATTTGGGGCATCGCTGATGACGGCGTAATGCGACCTCGGTCAGTCAGTGCCCAAGTCTGGTGAAATTGTGCCTTTTTATACGCTTTTATAATCGTCCTGGGGAGGGGTCTAAGGGGATGGGAAAAAATTTCTTGTTAATTTAAGGTGGCTTAGTTGCGAAACGATGGTAATCGCTCATAAGGGTTTCCCTTTCCCCCAAATTTTCCCGCGAGGTGCCAGGACCACCGCCGTGGACGCATTTTTATGCGTATTTTTCTTCCTGACGAATAAACCATCTTCCGCTTGCAAGATACGCCCCTTGAAAACACTAGTATAGGCCTATACGCCAGCTAAAGGTAAAATAGCTAATGAGGAGAAAATGAAGTAACTTTTAGTTTAAAGGACAGAAACAGTCCTCGCAAACTTATTTTGAAACAACACTTAAATCTCACAAATATCCTATTCATTCACTTCAATTATCTTTCATTATAAAATAAATATTGCATATTCAAGGTAAACCAAGGAGTCACTCTATATGCCTGAGTGCATTTCACAACTCATTGAGAAACATATTGTAGGCTTTACATGATTCTTAAAAGCCGTTCATAAAATAGGATACCCAGATACATTTATTCAATGCGGGGTGATTCAATGAAAAAAATGATATCTAACTTTTCCTTCTGAAGTCTAATTTTTTCAAAAGCATAAATTTAAAAGAAAGAATGTTTCGAATATGCAATTTAAAG
Organism: Holothuria glaberrima; assembly: GCA_009936505.3. Classification (NCBI taxonomy): domain Eukaryota; kingdom Metazoa; phylum Echinodermata; class Holothuroidea; order Aspidochirotida; family Holothuriidae; genus Holothuria; species Holothuria glaberrima. The sequence goes on along the minus strand of WURT03648184.1, from coordinate 13,389 downwards.
GTCTAAAATGTGTCACCCCTTACAGCTGGGAGATATTTTGACCGAATATCTTTTTTGCAAGGTCTACGCTACGGCTACCTGCCGACCGCCTGTTGCTACACCAGTGTCGTACTAAGAAGGCTGGGGAGAAGCCCTAGCGGGTACAAACCTAGTAGGGGTACCATGCCACGGCAAAAAAAAATCAGTAATAATTAAATTTTCAGATCATGTTATCAGTCCAAAGCTTTACCAAAGATTGCACCGTTGTGGATTTAGGGAAACTTACAACAAGAAACATTTCTCAAAGAATAGAGGTGTCATGCGACCCTTTGAGGCATCATCCGCTTCAATTACTCCCTACCAAAATAGGACAAAAATCACTAAATAATGAAGATTCCTTAAATATAATCAGTTTAATGCTTTATGCTTTGCCAAAGATGGTACCATTTTGCATCCAAACCCCCTCATATGGAAAATTTTTCTCAAAGGGTATAGAGTCATGCCCTCCTCTCAGACAACATTTTTTGATATATGTACAATAGAAGGAAAATATAACTAAATCATGACAGTTTGTAATGATTTAATTTAATCAGTTCAAAGCTATGCTAACGATAGCACAATTTTGCATCTACGACATGCCTTACATGCTCCTCCCCTCAGAATGGCGCTCATGCACGGGTGAAAAGGGAATGGTCCACCCGAATGTCAAATATCATAGAGGCAAGCCATTAAGCGCTCCGCTTAGGTATTGTCATGAACTGCCCCCTAAGGGTTTCGCCTAGGCTACGGCCCTGGAATTTATTGTCTCAGAGGATCTAATGCTTATCATCGAAACTTAAGTGTTGCTATATGTTCACACACCACGTTACCCTAGGCTCCACTTGGCTATGCCACTGTGCCCCCTGTATTTACATGTTTTTATCTAAAAGATAATTTCAAAAAGTAAACACTTTCAAAAAGGCAGATAGAGTGCATCTGCCAAGAAAAGCGTGCCGTAGAACATGTTTACTATAATTATAAATAAAGATTTTATAGTCGAATCAGCTATGTGTTGCTTTTGAGTTTTAGGGTTGCACCTTCTGGATTTTCATAAACAAGTAATGAAGCCGGTTGTAATTCACGGTATATTCAGAAATGATTCTTTTACTTTTACTTAAGTTAAAATACACATCGTTAATGTACACACGGTTGGTACTCTTATAGGATGAGATTGTGGGCAGGTATATGCGCTGGATCACTGATAATCAAACCTTCTATATCTGATGTAAAATTTTCTATTTGCTACAATAAAAGAAACTCAGTTGTTAAGTTTTCTCGGGGAAAAACTGTGGAGAATAGAAAAATGGTTGAAATCGGTTTGATTAGATTGTAGTCCTTTTATATGAATTACTGATCCGGTCGGAACAAGGCTTCCCTTGTCATACGTTTCCCAGGGAATTTCAGGAATCTCGCCGTAGTCACACATTCAGTCACATTATTGAATAGTTAAGCCATAACGAGGGGCCGTTCCTTTCGCAAAATTCTATCAAAATGTAATGATTTGAATAAACTTGCTCTGACGGATATGGGATTCTCCTTACGCCTATTTTCTCCTCTATTTTAGGATTGTAAGTTTCTAAAGCATGGCCTAGCAAACGGAACAAAAAATGATTTGTTGATGATCCATGCTACAATGCATGGAAAAGCTAGTTTGCCAATATAGGTCTCGTCTGGGGGATTCTTGCAGGGAAGTGAAGCGCAAAGATGATGGCGCCCCACGCTTTCAATATCACCAAAATTATGGCGCTCTACAGTTTTATTGCATAAACAGACATTTCCTTCGCTGTTCGAGAGGCCGTGTGCACACATCTCTTATAATATAGGTTCAGTTCTATGAAGTTTTGTCTATTGCACCAGAGAGCTGTTTTCCGAACGCCCTGATTGCAAATCTCGCCAGATTTGGTTACTGTATTTTAAGGGAATAAGAAGTCGCTCTACACGTTCTTTGAGAGGTGATTTAAAAGATTCAAACCCCTTCTCATCGCAATTGCAACTGTCTTTTATAATATTTCAAAACGTAAACAGGACGTTCTCAAGGTAAACAAAGGGATTGTTTTGTATAGATTTCAGAATTTCCGTCACGACATAGCTTTAAATGAATTAAAAGAGCCATTCATGGATAAGAATACCCGGGTTTATAATTTAATGTAGGGTGACTGCATTCTCCCTTTGGGTTTTCCCTTGAGTTGTTGCACATTAACCATATAAAAGAAAAATAGTTGGGCTGTAAAACATTTTCTTCTTCCCTCTGATCTGCAGGACTAGTTACTACGCCGGATACCTTGAAACATTTCTAATCATCAGCTAGGTAGGTACTGAAAAAAGGCGGAGGCCAATGTCAAAATGAGCGTAAGACTGGCTGTAATAACATGGAGCGCTCTTCAAACAGCGAGAAGTTCATGGGTTGCCATGGGCCACTGGTTTGGTCAAAGTTGTTACCAATTTTGAAAAAGTTTGCGTAAAAATCTTGCAAGAGAAAGGGGAGAGAAGGGGAGATGTATCACCAGAGAGATGGAGGATTAATAAGTACTGATTTAAAATGTTTTCTTTTTGCAAATGCGTTACGGAGTAAATACATAGTCACCATGGACCGGAATTATATTTGAAGAAGTATCAAAACCATCGCCCTTCTTTCGTTACTCAAAGTATGAAATTGCGACATGAAAGCTGTTTGATGCCCTAGCTTAACTTGCTTAGAGTTTTGGGGCCGGAGTAGCCCATGCATGTTTCTTTTACAATAATTTCATATGTGAAACGCACCGCAAGTTTGCACTATTAATTGACCATGGTAAAATTGCATGCAAGTCCGCACTGACACATTTTCAGTTACCCGACAAAATATGTCTGCTCTATACCATGGTCATTTTGAACTGGTAATCTCCTTACAGTAAGTGAAAAGCAAATAAATCTCGTTCTTATCTGTGAATCTATGCCCTCCATAATTTATTTCATCACCACGTGAAAACGATAGTTTTGAGACATTAATTGTTATATACAACCAATACGCTTGAAGTTGTATTGAAGAAATATGGAGGAGCAGGTGAAATTGCGCCCATTTCATTGCAGTTCGTGAACTGCTTGTGACCCCCCCCCCCAAATACTTAAACTACGCCCACCGTTTGTTCGGAACCCCCCCCCCCCCCCCAACTCCCCAAAAACCTTTCGTAACTTTTGGGACATTATAAATTGCCGACTATAGCTTTTGTGGATGCTCCCTACATCCCGTTCCAGCGCCGCTAACTGTTTATTTGTAAAACAAATTCAATCGATTTTCGTAAAACGTCATATTTTGGAGTGCATAGTCGGCAACGATTAAGGATAAGGGCGTACAGTGAGTATCCGTGATTGTAAGAATGTCCTATAACCTTTGTCTTGAAAAGGGCGTAGGACTACTTTCTTCTTTGGAAAAGTTTTAGTATTTGAAGGTCCCTAGATGCAATATGGTGCAACCAAAACATGCATGTTTTTAAGTAAATTTATCCACAACAAATGCTATTTTTAGGTCTTTCTATTGGATATGCACGGTTTTAAACGAAAATGCAGTTGTCCATCTTGGAGAGTAGAAAGGTGAAGGTAATTTCAGTCCCACACTTTTTATCAAGCTAGTCCCCAGCCAACAACGTAAATTAGTAGAATGTAAAGGTGACATTAAGAAAGGAGGCTTGAAGACACAAAATCTGAAACTTCCAAAAACAAATTATTCTGAAACAAATTAATAAAAACAAATTATACTGATAAGATTCTCATACTAATGATAGGTACCTAACTGATTATTTTCTAGGTCATATTGCAAACACAATACGGTAGTGATTGTGATTGCGATTGCACTTGAAGTAATTATTAGTTTCGCCAATGTTTTTTTCTTGAAAACTGCCATTCAGATCATGACAATATCCTGTTGTAACTTTAAGCAAAGTTTTTTTCATCATTCATGTTAAAGTCCACTCGGAGTCTCGTGGTCTCCGCTGTGTTTACCTTAACTTTCTGTATTTTGTAAAAGGCTTAGAAAACGATGATACCACAGACTTCATCATTTTTTTTTTAAATAAAAGCTTTTTTTTTTTTTTTTCTTTGCTTTTTTTTAATATAAGGCTTTCTTGGCAAAAGTAACGGGGTGAACTTACTGTGAAAAGTGAACATAATTTTTTCAAGGATGGCCGCAGCGATGGCAGACTACACTAGGCTCTTCAGTTATCAGCGGATAATTATTGAAGTGCTTTGATTGACAAATAATAACCAAAATTGGTTGCTTACTAAAAAGAGGTGCCATCATTTCTCAGCAAAGATATTTTCTCTTATCCCTTTGACTCATTTTGAATCATTCTTAGGGTGACAAAATATTTGTTTTTTTACTCCTCAATGACATTACCAACCCAGATATGTCTTCCTTGCTTCCCTGTGTAAAATGGGTAACAACCATTACAAAGCAGTTGGTGGGTGGGGGGAGGGGGTTAGGTTTTTTTCAGTCGGAAGGGACTAATCTTTACCAACCATTTTACCATTTTTGTCCACATCCCCCTTCAGGAGAGTTTGCATGAATTGAAAAATAACATAACTCCTGCTATATTTCATCAAAAAAGTTAACTTCTCATATTAAGTTGGCATGACATGTGAAGGGTTTTCAAACGCATTTTCAGGCAAAATCATGTCACCCTTGAAAAAAATTGAACGTATAGCCCACCCGGGCCCCAATGGGCACGACACCTTTGGTTTCAGACGAAGAAGAGTCCACATGAAGGCGAAACACTCCTTTCAAGGGCATCGGGTATTGATGTCCAACTCAGGTCACCACTGTAGTTGGATACAGGATCTACGGGATGGGATTTAGAGCATAAAAGTCTATTTGGGGCACGGAGACAATCAAGGGCGTAGCCAAGATTTTATGTTAGGGGAGAATGAAATGATGACTGATCGCCTCCCCTTTGGAAAATTTTGGCTTACGGAGGGTGGGCTAGATGCAAAATGGTGCTACATTTAATGCTAGATTTGAATTCTGAATATATATCCAGGAATTCCAATTTTTAAGTAATGATTTTCATCTTTCGTCTGAAATCTTCATGAGAATTTTTTTCCATCCTCTCAGCCTACGCCTCTGAGTCGCGTAGTGCCAGCAGCTTCTTTAAAGGGAAATGCAGTCACCCCAATCAGAGTTAGTATGCCCGTCGGTAGTATTCATGAGTGGCCTATTTTGACTATGTGACAATATTTTTGTTAGGGAATTGTGAAATTCAAGGAGATTTTCTTCTTGCTTCACCTGTAATCGTTATGTTCAAAACATCTTCAGAGGTGCTTGTAATGTAATAAGAGGAGATTTGCAAGAGTTTGCTAATTTTTCAAAGCAGATTTTAGGGCGACTGCCTATTGCCTTTAATTTGTCAAAAGTGCTTAAATTTATAAATGATATACATGAATCAGGAATGTCTTGCGTAATTGAAGCTTTGCGATTTGGTGGGTTCTAGGGACCCCAGCCCCAGCTCCAATTTGTAGTCCAGTTAACCGAGATTTTAGCCATGCATAAAGAAATATAACAGAAAAATATTAAAATAATTCATACCAACGTAATGTAGGGTCGTTGACAGTGTGGTAGAACTGCATCATTATGCTAACCACAGCAGTAGACGCCCTGACACCTTCGATTCGATGAATCTATTCAGGATGGCGTCAGTGGATGGTGACTCACACCTTCATAGTCTCCAGGGCGCTACCACGCCCCCTCTCTCTTCCCTTTTCTTCCTCTCTTTTTTCTTTTTGTTTCTTTTTCTTCTTCCTCTTTTCCCCTGATTTTTGTGGGGGTGGCGACCGCCCCCATCGCCCCCTGGCTACAGCGTTGGAGACAACACCTCCGGTGCGGTAGCAGCCGTGACGGTGCGTCCGATGACAATTGGCAATTTTCTCCAAGAAGTGAGTATGATGAATGATGCTTAAGCGTTGGAAGCTGATTGAGACTGGATGGCTGGACATTGGTTCAGATCACAGTCCTGGGGGTGGGGTCTAAGGGGAGGGCTTCCCCCTCACTTTGAAATTTTTTTGGATATTTGAGGGTCCTTAGATGCGATTTGGTGCATCATTTTGGTAAATTACTGCAAATTTTTGACATTTCTTACAGAAGAGACAAATAAGAGGTTTTCGTACTTAGATCTAGGGCGACGGAAGCATAGTTCCGCTCCCATATTTTTCACTGGTGGGGGGGGCTTTAGCCCCCAGTGCCCCGCTTTCGACGCCCATGGAATGATGTATGATGAATATTTATACAGGATGCATGGAAAAGCTTCAAAAATTACAATAGATATTATCAAAATTCGTTTAAAACTAACAAATGTGGCCAAATGTGGGAAGAGAAAAGATTGGAGTACGAAACGCGGACTCGGAAATGTGATGATTTGCAAACAACAGCCTCCTAAGATGCAGGAAAAGGGGATGGGAGTTGTGATATAATGCTGGTTCGTGACATGCAGAGGGGATGCCCCCTACCTTTGAGAAGTTTACTGTAGTCTGCTTAGATAGATGAAAAATAGAGCCGCTTACAGACCAAACATATTTATTGTGAAAGGCACTGTGACAGCGATTACGTATAGGGAAGGTTTTATTATATATGGAGAAACATGAAATGTTTGACAAGAAGTGAAAATGAGAAAGACGTTTGGTTGACTGCAACCATGATGTATTGAATCCATAGAGATTTGAGCATAGTCCAGTGTGAAGAAAAACCGAAATTGGGTGAACACAAAACATCTGGAGTTTGGGGTGCGAGTGGGTGTATGTGTGTGCGTGAGCACGTAACATACCTAACTCCATTACCGCTTCAGTGCAGATGAGCGGAAACGTGCACTTACCCACTAGTTTTAACCAAGCACTGCTACCGACGAAGGAACATATTAACTAATACTGAACATCGATCGTTGGTCACATCAAGTGTTGTGTTCCTCATTCTTCTTCTCTTACAGTAAGTCGAAATCATCCCCGTACCTACACCAAAGATTGTTGCACGCAACTAGGATTTCTCTGTTGACTTACAAGATTTTGAACTGAGAGAGCTTGTATAATAGGATGAGGGTTACAAGCTTCTCACTTCATTCAAGGTGCTATTTTGCATCGAGGAAGGATATCATGCAAACAGGTGCATGAACCACCCTCAATTTTTCTTTAATTGGCAAAATAAGCACTTAACTCCGTTCCTACGACATGCACATCACAAACTGAGCATATAACTGTCACAACATGGTCTATTATGTGCCACAGAAATATTTTGTAAGGTAATTAATTTGTAGGGTAACACCCTTGTATGGGTAAACCAGTTTAGGGTTTGGTGCAATCAAGACTGAGATCAGCTATGGCTCTTTTAAAAATCCATGAAGAGAAAATAATTGGTCAACATTCTTGTCTCAAGTAATGTTAACACATATGGAAATATGGCAGACTGTCTGGTGGTGTGGTATCTTTACTTAGAAGGAAAAAAATATACATAAAGCCACAAGTGTTCCAAAACACTTTCCAAACAAACCACAGATTTAAAGTTAGAAATTAATGCCAGACCTACATCTTCTTGAAACAATTCAAATGTTCGTAGAAAATATATTTTAAGGTTCAAGCATTAGCATACATGGCGCATATTTAAAAAAAGGGTTTATCTGTTAAATTCCCATCCATATCATTAAAACATTACCAGGCTGGCATCAATGTATTTCTTAAAAACAGGTAAGGACACTATTGTAATGTTCCAAGACTATACATCAAAGATTCGACATGCATCTTGCTTCAGACTTTTCCACACCTCATTATATACTCAATTATCACAATCATCACTGCATTCCTCTAATCACACCGAAATGTTAAACTTCCATCATGTTTACCACAGTACAAAAAGCAGGTTGTTCAATACTTCCTTTGACAAGAACAAAAACGTCAGCCCTAGTTACGAATTTTAATTTAATTTATCCAAAGTCAGATTTCAATATAGATCAAGGTATCTCACTACTTTAAAGCATTTATTATATTTACACTGAAATGAGTACAATAAATTGCATTAACATAATTTAATCTCATAGAATTTTATATAGAAACTGGTGAAATCTGGTCAGAGCTGATTCCAACATCCACATTCAATCCTTTTTTTCCCCAGACTTATTGTAACTATAGACCTATACATGAAGACAACATGATACGCCCCAACAAATAAAATATCATTTCTCACCTCCCTGACCTGATCAAACAAAGCATTTACTTCAAATGTGACAGAAACCTGACAATTTTCCTTGCTCATAAAAATGTTCTTTTGGTTTCCTCCACATTCTCAAGCTATCATTATCTGCATATCACTGACCAATAATAAGTTTCACCACACAATGTGTGAATACAACAAATTATTTAACGTATGGTATGTTCTAGTAAAACTGATTCGTGAAGAGCAGCTTAAGAGCTTATCACAAATTCATACTGAGCTTTTTACTTATGATAACCAATAAACTTTGATTGCTATTAGTCATGGGTGTCAGAACCGAGAAAAGGCAAGTGCTGTCATGGATATCCATTGTTTTAAACCTTGACGAAGACGAAAACATTTCTTTGTGTAAGAGACAAGCATTCATATAGTCTGCTGCAGTCACTCAGATTGACATTTTAACGACAAACATTTACACTTTGAGGATAAGAAGCAATTCCACTATATGTGTGTTATGCATGTGTTCTTTGTTCCATACAAACATGCACCTCAAAGTACTGTAACTCCATGATGATTACCACTTTTGAAGACCTGTGGAAAACATACAAATATTTTTGGGCTATTTTCATAGGCATTTTGACTGTGGTTTCTTGAGAGTGGTTTCCATTACCTGACTGTGACCTCAATCAACACTTGTTTCTATCTGCAATGGATGATAACTGAACATGAGTTATCAGAGATAAATTGGAAAGGATGATATTTGTGATATGGTAAGTAACAGTTCATTATTAAACTGTCTTGGCCTGGGCCCACTAGTGGGTTTTAGAGGAAGCAGGAGGAAAAGAAATATTAAAAGAGTTAGAGCAGCAATTCTGCTGTAGTTGTAATGTTATGTTGGAAGTTTAAATCAATTGACTACTCCACAACACTCCACAAATGAGCTATGGAAAACTGTAGATTTGATTACACCAGTTTGGGACTAAAATTGCCATAAAGTAAAGTAAAAAGTACACTCAAAGACGACTGAATTAGTTACAATTAATCCAAGAACTCAAGATGGGCCTAGAGGCAACACCCATAAAACAAAAGTCCCTTTTTGTATCAATATGTGGAAACATGATCTTTACAGTAGCACACGTAAAGTCAGACTCAAATTCGATTATTTTGAGCCAAAAAATCCAGAAAACAGCACCATTGCTTGATGCTTAGGCCTACACACTTTCTCAATTGGCAGCTGTGATCTTGCTGTATTTTGCCGACAACTGCATTATTCAACCATTTCCACTAACAAGATTACTGTAGTTCTAAACCTTCCAAAGCTGCTTGCAATGCCTCTAATTTAAAGTGAACTGCAGATCTGTTTGCTGGGAATACTGGCGACACTTTGTGTAAGTAACAGACAACACAGATTCTTTAGCATGTTTCCTAGCTGTTTCATTTACTTTTGCTCAATAGACACAATCGGAGAAGTTATTCTGGAATGAGAGAAGGGAATAAGCCAAGTACTGCAGCATGAAAATTTGTCCCAGTCATTGCTTTTATAATAAGTGGTAGAAATGTAATCAACAGTTTAATACAGTAGCTTCATGCTTACGGCTTCAACACATTTGCAATTTTTGACCATACAATGAAGTTTACCTACATGTCATAAAGCTTAAATCTGCCCCCACCATAAAAAAGTTCTGGACACAGAATGTGAATGTAAGATTATTTTATCAATGGGAGAATATTAAATGGTATAGTAAACCATTGTTTATGTAAATAAGCAGACTATAAAAGTTCACTCCACATCACATTGGTGGTGTAGAGGTGGGGAAATTTTGGGTTCTTAGTTGCTCTGATAGCAGGAAATGAAATCTCAGTTACAAAGTAGCAAGGATCTGCATATTCAATTACTAGTCAATTTTGAAACCGAGAGATATGGGGGATATGGGTACGACCTTGTGCTGTTAATTGTAATCCTAATAAAATCAGACAACACTTGGCCTATGCATGCCAATACCCCTCCTAATAAAGCTGCTACCTTGGAAAAGAAACCTGCCACATAATTTCATCATTGACTGTCCCAGAAAACTTTTCAAAGGATGCAAAGAACAGGGGAGAATTTAGATCAGGTCATAAATAGAACAGTTGTAGAAAAGATAACACTCCTATCAATGTTGAAGTATTTACAGGAAATGTAGGATCCCTTCGCTGTCTGTGTCAGTGAATGATATTCAGTCTTAAAAACTGATTACAGACTGCATCAATTTTGCATTTTCTTTTACCTTATATTTATCATTTGGGGATTGCAGGGGATAACAAAATGCCTAAAGCTTAGTGACTCCTTGCCAAGAGCATTGTTACACATAGGTTCATCCCTCAAATTTATACTTCTTGACTACATTATTTTTTACAATGTCTTCACAAAGTGTCAAATTTTATAAATATTGTCTAAGCAAAATGATAGATTGTAGTGACTGTTTTTCCCAAGATTCATTAGCTACACCAGTAAAACAACAGGATGGTCAAATAACTTTCGTAGGATGTTTAAATATTTAATTTCTTCCAACCAAGAAAGTTTGTGACTGATGCTTTCTGAAGCAATTATGACATAAGCATTTAAATATTTCTTGACTGCATTATTTTTTACAATGTCTTCACAAAATGTCAATTTTGATAATTATTGTCTTAGCAAAAATGAAAGATTGTAGTGACTGTTTTTACCAAGATTCATTAGCTACACCAGTAAAACAACAGGATGGTCAAATAACTTTCGTAGGATGTTTAAATATTTAATCTCTTCCAACCAAGAGAGTTTGTGACTGATGGTTTCTGAAGCAATTATCACATAAGCATTTCAATAAAGCAATCTGAAATTTGACTATATTTAAAGAAGGGAACGGAAGAATTTCCTATTCAATCAGTTCTAAAGGTCCCAAATCTGGTACACCTCTGAATGGAAGGTACAACTTTAGCTTCACGGACTTGGGGAAGAAATCACTGCCCATTGCATGATATCACAGACGTGGATCAATGCTCAGTTTATTCTGTTATTCCACAAAGCAGAAAAGATTTTTTTTAAATTTTTTTAAATTTTTTTTTAAGTTTTATATGTCAGATCTTATATTTTGCACAGAATCAATTTTGGGGTTTCCCTGAAGTAAAGTGGATGATCCAGATTCCAATATAATAAGTGAGTAAAATGAACTGGTTGAGATGGTCAACCCAATCAAATTTGCTTACAGTGCTGAATTTATAAACTGTAAGAAGTCATAATGAACTCATCTCTGTAAGCATTATCTGAATGTAGAAAAGACCACTTTCTGGCTAAAGATGACAAATGGACTGCTCCTTCCAACCTGTTAAAGAGGAATACTAGTTAACAGATTTTCTTCATAACAACATGCCTTTATTATTGTGTACTGTAGTTCACAAGTGTTAAAATTGTATCTACAAGTTTTAAATAAGCAAAAATACATTCAAGTTTTGATAACTTCATTATACTAGCTGTCAGCTTTTTGCATTAAAAAGGACCCTCGAGGTACAGTGCTTCCTGTAACACTATTTTAGTTGATGTGATGCATCAACAAATCAAGTATGAAAACTGTCTAGGATCCCTTCCTTGACATACCATGTTTACAATGTTTTCAACAAATCAACTTTCATACCACAGGTGACCAATGAACTCCACAAGAGTACCTATTTTTTTTTCATTTAATATAACACTGCACATGAAAAGTTTACAAACTATTTATACTTTTCATCTAGTGAGATCTGTAAGCCAGGATGACAATTTTTAACTTCTGACACCCTTAACTAAGGTTTAATATCAAAAAACTAAAAAAGGGGTCTCATCAACAAAATTCCACACCCACATATTAAATATGGGAAGAATACGTACTTGATGTCTTGAGATATGGTGTGAACACAATGTTCAGCACTTGACTTCAGAAGATATGTGATTTTAACTGAAATGACCAGTCTTCATCTATTTAATACAGCACATTTACATGTAAAGTGTGACTACTATCCATGATGCATATGGTGAGATATTTTTCAAACAAGATTCCAATGTGTAACCTCTGGTAACCTCACATGACCATTTCACATCTTTGCTCAAAATTTTTCGCTTTATCTACTTGAGCCCTAAAATGACTCTACATGCCGACTTCACACTGTAAATTATGATTTCTAGGTTCAGATACTGTGTAAAGTTTTTCAAGTGTTTGGCAACTATTGAACTAAGACAACCTTTGACTCCTACACAGAACAATAGGCCCCATATACTTACAACAGCTTATTTACATAGTACTATATGTATAAACATTATCATTGATTCTTGTGTTGAGATATTTGGGAACACAAGATTTCCAGTGTTTGAACTCTGGTGCCCTCAGGTGCCCTTTGACTCCCACCAAATACATTAGGCTCCACCTACTCAATATACTGTAACACTCCATGTTGCACATGATCATTATCAATTACTTGTAGTCCTGGTATGGTCTGTCGGTACATTTGCTGATCTTGTCAGTACATCCGCCGCCTGTGGAACTCAATAGACATATCGTATACTAAATATGCTCAGAAAGTTTTCCACATGGCTCTTTATCAGGTCCGTAAGCAGCAAGTTCTGTAAAAATTCTTTTTATAACTTCAAAAAATTTTCGCGCTACGCGCGCTTTGATCTTCAGTTCTATCTAGCTGAAACGCCCGCCATTTCCAACATACTGGATTTATTCAACGTTAAAGGTTCCACAAATATTGTAGTCGTGATTCAATAGAAACACGATAATGAAACGTTGCGAAATTCTAACCTCCTTTTCCTATCTTTTTGGAAATTCTTCAACCTGGCCATCGTGGCAAATATATGTTGTAAGGAAAAAGATTTTTAGTTTCGTCTGGGAGCCTAAATGGGTAAGATGAAAACTGTACTCCCCAAAGAAGGCCATGCAGTCGCACCCTCAAATTTCTTGGTTTGCTCTTAAGAAGGGCAGATTTTTTTTAATAAAAACCCAAACTTTTTCAACTTTAATGAAAACAAAAATGTGAAATCTTTTTCAATATAATCCCAATTTTTTCGGCTCGCTTCGCGCGCCATATATTTTGCGATCGGCATTTCAGCAACCTATTGCATCCGTCGGGGCTTAGAATAGCTAGCCCCTAGTCAGGGCGCTTGGCCCCCATGTCGGTAAATCCAAGCACCATCCCTGGCTGAGCCTGCATGCAGTTTT
>WURT03648173.1:0-19275 GCA_009936505.3 Holothuria glaberrima | reverse complement strand
AGAAATTGCAGACATGAGATCCATATTTCAAGGCTGGGTACATGCAGCTTAAAACACTCGGGAAGTGCCGTTTCCGGGCATCTGAGGGGTTTGTAAAGCCAAAAATTTTCTTGTACGCTCCGCGCCAACCGACGGTGTCGCTCCTCTTAGATAGTCCTATAGTATCAGCTAAATCTGCCCCATCAATCATACCCTTCGCCCCCCTCTACCCCCAGATTGAAAAGTCTGGCTACGCCACTGCCCCACCCCCGAGGCTTTTGTGACTTGATCTTGATAGTATTCCACACAAATCGCCGTATGGGGGCTTTTGACGTGTAGTCCTCCAATGGCCGGATTAGATGTAATTTTCCAGTAGCTGCATTAAGGAGCAGATTTGAGCTCTAATGGAAGTTTATTCCACAAGGGGATGGTTCGCCGCGGATAGAGCGAGTATTTATAACAGTCTTTGTGAGTAGAGGGGATTTTATAGTTCAAGATGATGATTGGAACGTGTCCTCTGAATTGGGCTGTCAATTTGGAGATAGGAGACGTTACTAGGTGTAAGTCCATGTCTTTCAAGTTCCTTAAATAATGTGATGAGAGGAGCTTTGGTCCGACGTAGTTGCAATTTATCCCAGTTGAGATCCTTTAACATTCCTTTGACGCTATTAGTGTGACCATAATCATTTTTTTACAAATTTTGCTGCACGTCGCTGGACTTTTTCAATAAGTCCAATACGAGTAATAAAATATGGGTCCCAGATAGAACTAGTGTACTCTAATTTTGGTCCACAAGGGTCTTGTAAGCTAATTCTTTTGTAGGAGATGAACAAATCCACAGATTCCTTTTTAAGAGGCCAAGAACTTTGTTGGCACTATTGACAGATTTGGTGATATGTTTGAACCAAGAGAGATCACGGGACAGTTCCACACCAAGGTAGGGATGATGTTTGACTTCTTGAAGTGCGAAATCGCTCATGAAGTAACTATAGCAGATTGGCTTCCTTTTGTGGGTCATGCGCATGATAGAACACTTAGATTTTGTTAAATTTCATCCGCCAGAGGGACTCCCAATCACAGAGTGCTGAAATATCGTGTTGAAGACTGGAACAGTCATTTATAGAATCTATCTGGCGGTATAGGAATTAGATCGTCAGCAAACAGGTGGACGTTAGAAGTTACACAATCTGGCAGGTCGTTAATGTAGACTAGGAACAGGAGTGGGCCTAGAACTGTGCCTTGGGGCACACCGGATATAGGCGGACTGGCCGTTGTGGCGATGTGGAGATCGCCGCATAGGCCGCTCGATTCATGGCTGCCTTGGGCCGGATGCTGAGAAAAAAGAAAGAGAGGAAAAACGAGAGAAGGGAGCAGGGAGAGAAAGAAAGAGAGAGAAAAAATAGGGAAGGGAAGTGAAACGAGGAACACAAGATCGCAATGCAGTGTGCGGGGGAACTGATTGTTCTCTGAGGGTCCTTATCTTTGCATAATAATCCCCTGCCTCATCGGTGGCCCCTGTAAGACGTTTGGGCCAATGTTCGGAAATGATCATAGAAACTACGAGATTGAAAAACAATTTTCCGGCTTGAAAGTCAGGGCTGGAGTTATAGAAATGATGGATAAGCTCAACACTAGAAAGTTGGGGCATCTACAGATTCCGCATCTGGTTCTACATATCAAAAGGCTGCTGCCTCATTCTCACCCACTGTTCATTGAGACGACATATGGACAAATAAGTTAGTAGTACTTAACAACATCGTACCTCCCCTCCCCTCCTCGTCCGGGGTCATAATAGATTTTAATATTTCTAAGAAATCCCAGGCAATCAAAATCGGCATAATTTTCCCAAGGGAGGACCCTGCGTATTACTGAAAAGACATTTGAAAGTTTCTAACGTCGACCCTACAGTGGTCATAGGCCAAACAGCGAAGAGGGTAAGTGAGCTGAGACGATTCTTGTGTGACAAGGTAGTCAATATATACACCATTTCAGTGGCGCCGGTATGGGGGAACGTGCCTCCGTGCCCCTATCGATTTCTTAACATTTCCGAACATTTTTTTGAATGAGCTCTAAACGCGTTTAATTAAGCTATATATTTCTGTAGAGTGGGGTGGAGTGGGGTGAGATGTGTTTACGACCGAGTGATGGGTTTTGTGATCAATTTCTATTACAAGTCATTCTGAACCTTTCGAAAGTATCATAGATCCTCCCCAAACCAAAATTTTCGCGCGCTTCGCTCTCCTAGGAATCCACCCATGTCTGTGCTTTTTAACAATACCGTCTCCAGACGGAAGTTCGCACCATTCAAAGGGAGGGCTTTTTGGAGGATTATTCGTGTGTGGAGGATTGATTATAGAGGAGCACAGCATTGCAAGAATGCGAAACATGGGAATTCAAGAGAAGACATCTTTCATGAAAATTGAATCCATTTAAGAATTATCAGAAAAAAGACTCTCCATCTAATTGACAGATACATTTTATTAGGAAGTTCAGAGTTTCTCGGTGCATAGTCTGCATGGGATTTTTGTCATGGAAAAGATTTCTAATGGAAAATTTCGGCGCGCTTTGCGCATTTGTCACGGTTCGCACTCTGAAGCTCATGACCGCGTGATAATAATACTCGAACAAATACCCTCTCCCAAAAAACAGAGGTACATCTCCAATCTATGTACAGTAGGGGCAACGCATCAAAGGAGGATTCTAGAGCAATTTTACCGTATATCACGAGTAGCCTATACAATAACATTTGTTCTGTAGCGTGATGTGAAAGATTGGAAGAATGTATATTGTCGTTATACATGTTTGCACAACGTGTACCATGCCACGGCCAAAATATCACCAATTAATGAGAATTTCTGAGGCTGCAATTACTGTCCCCCTCCCCCAGGACGATAGAAGGATCAGTCGCGGGTGCAACCCATGGCGAGTACGCACATGCACAATTTAACACTGACTTTATGGGGGTATTTAGGTCAGATTACAGCAAAATCTATTGCGCCCCCATTCCATCTTCTGGCGGCGCCGCTGTACTATTAATATCCTATCGTGGCCAGTATCGATGAAGACAAGTGAGCTGGGCCTAAAATGGCCAATGCTAGCTAAAATAACCACTACATGACCTTTTTCCTCCGATTGCTGAACACCCCATATGTACCATTGTTCAATGGTGATTCTGACCACATGTTACGAACATCGATCTTTGTTAGAAGAAACATTTTGACCGCTTGATCCCAAAATAGCCCTTTTGTGCCAAAATAACCCCTAGTTGACCCTTGACTTTGAATTCCTAAATAACCAAGGAAGTTTTGCCGCCTTTAAAATCCTCTTGAATGAAATCTGATATGTTGAAAATGAGTATGGGAAGTACCATTTCCTACAGCAATCTGGCAAGTATTTTTCTCCAAAATTTTCCGGTACGCTACGCGCCAACCGATGGTGACGCTTCACTTAGTGTCAAAGGGCTGCTCACTGCCGCGTGAAACTTCCAGTCCGCCCCTGACACTGGACATTACGACTGAGCTTGTAGAAGATTCACCATCAATTATAACCTTTTTCGATCTGTTTGTTAAAAAGTTCTCAATCCATTTATTAGCATTATCCCTAATCCCTAAGTGGTCCAACTTTAAGAGTAAACGTTGATGAGGAACTACGTCGAAAGCCTTACTTAAGTCTATAATGCATAAGTCCGCTTGACTACGGTTATTTAGAATTTGCGCAAGATCATCAACAAGACCAGCTAGTTGGGTTTGCGCATGATCTTCCACGTCTGAATCCATGCTGCTTGTTGCTTAGTATGGAATAATTATCACAATGAGCTAACAATGATATGCTCAATTTGCTTACATATGATCATAGTGAGAGAAACAGGACGGTAATTTGAAGGTAAGGACAGGCGCGGCGGAACGGAAAAAATATTAGGGGGGGGGCTGAGTGCCAGGAAGACTATCTAAGCGGAGCGCCACCATCGGTTGGCGCGGAGTGTACAAGAAAATTTTTGGCTTTACAAACCCTCCAGATGGGAAACGGCACTTCCCGAGTGTTTTAAGCTGCATGTACCCAGCCTTGAAATATGGACCTCATGTCTGCAATTTCTCAATTAATGAAAAAAAAAAACAATCTATGAAAAATGGTAATATATGTTTCTAAGCGGAGCGCCACCATGATTGGCGCGGAGCCTACAAGAAAATTTTTGGCTTTACAAACCAATCAGATGGCCGGAAACGGCACTTCCCGAGTGTTTTAAGCTGCTTGTATCCAGCCTTGAAATATGGATCTCACGTTTGCAATTTCTCAATTAACGGAAAAAAAATCAATCTATGAAAAATGTTAGTACATGTTTCTAAGCGGAGCGCCACTATCGGTTGGCGCCGAGCGGACAAGAAAATTTTTGGCTTTACAAACCCCTCAGATGGCCGGAAATGGCACTTCCCGAGTGTTCTAAGCTACGTGTACCCAGCCTTGAAATATGGATCTCATGCATGCACTTGGCAACTATTGGGGGGGGGGGGGACTGAACATACTTTTAGCCCCCTCACTTTTTTCATTGGGGGCTTAGTCCCCGAAGCCCCCCCCCCTCCTTGGTTCCGCCGCCACTGGGTTAGGATCGATCCCCTTTTTTAAAAACAGGTGACACATTTGCTGTACACCAGTCCTGGGGGATGGTGCCAGTAGAGATTGACTTCTGGAATATCTTCTGTAAGATAGGTGCAATGGCTGAGGAACAATTTTTTAAGATCCTTGCGGGGATGTTGTCAGGGCCAGTTGCTTTGTGAACGTTCAGTTCCCTCAGAAGTTTCTCAATACCAGGGGTAGTAATGACAATGTCGGTCATATTGGCAATATTGACTTGAAGCCCTGATATACGCTAAGAGTGATTGGCAGTATTAAATGTACGCCATTACACGCACAATATGCTCCTCACAGAAACCAACTCGTTTATAAGAATCGTACTTCTCAATAATTATTTCGGCGCGGATTCGCGTGAGTCCAATATATAAGTAAAGGTGTCTCGGTAGTACCTCTGTCCATAGAAAAAAAGTCTGTGAAATTGTTTCGTTATTTCTTCCTGTGAAATAGCTTGAGACAATTACTATTTCCCAAACCCTGGTATAACCCCCCCCCCCTCCCATTTGAGAAAAATTCTCGAGGTGGTCCCGCCTGTCCGCCTTTGTCTTCGTGCCTATGACGATTGCGATTATGGGTTCCCAGGCCACACCTAAAAAAATGCAAGCTCCAATCAATCAGATGTCTCATTATAATTGAAACCACCCACAAACCTAGCCCTTTCATCATAAAAATGACATTCTGAGCAAGGCAAAGAATTGAAGTGGTTAAAATGGTGATTTTTTATTTGTTTTGTGTTCGTCCAATGAGTTTTCAGACAGCAAAATGCTTCATTCTAATCATTTTAATTCCTTAAATACCTCATTTTTCCGGAGTGTTGCCTCCTGGGCCCCACGGGGACGTTCCTCTGGACCCCACCAGGGGCTCTACGGGCGGCTTCGGACCCGGCGCCTTCAAGAGAGCGCTTCGTGTCTTCGGCGCTATTTTGTTCCGAGGGTTTTTCTCTTCTTTCAGACATGAAATCCCTCCCTTAAGTAGCACGCTACTTCTTTTGGACTTACATGATAGGCGGTGGGCCGATGGTCTACACTAGAAGTACTACCTAACTCTCATGGTCTAAAAGTGCTATATTTCTTGACTTCAGTAGTTCCATGAGAGTAAGGTCTGTGGACATGTAATAAATTCAGTTGTTCTGCTCAACCAGTCAACAAAGCTAGATTAAGATCCGTTGACCAAAAATCCGTTGGAATTATTTGAATATCTTTTACCGTTCTCAAGATATTCCTCTTCAAAGTTTGACCATTTGTGGGAATTGTTCATTAGCTATGCAAAAATATGATGTGGAGTGTTGCAAAGTGTCTGTATTTCTTTTGTTATTCCTTTATAAATTATCAGTTAATTACTTAATAGCTAGTTTCTAGTTTGGTCTTTAATATAGATGTGTTCAAAGAACTAAATAGCTATTTCCAAAGCAGGGCATCCCAAAATTACAGCTGTCCTTGGGATGAAGGCTAAACTTACAAAGGATAACATAACACCCAGTTGACGGTCCCTCTCTGTACGTCACAAAATTGCATAAGTAGTCATGTTTATTCATGGTGCAGGTGAGAAACAGTAATTGTCTTGTAAAATGGTCAATATTTGATGGATTCCTATGCCCTTGGCTTCGAGGGTTTCATAGGAAATAGCCCCAGGTGGGAGGGGCAGGGGAACCATGGCCACCCGTCAAGTAAATTTCTAGTTTCATAAGGAAACCCTGACAGTGGCGCACGCAGTGGGGGGTGGCACTGGGCCATGGCCCCCCTCACGGACGCCAATTTTTTTTTTTTAGTTCCTAAAAATACGTGAATTTTCTTAAACAGAAATTTAAAATGTAGCATATGTGGCACCAAATTGCATGTAAGGACACCTAATTTTTCTAAAATTTTGAAAGGAGAGGGGGACACCCCGCCTCTTAAACCCCTCCCCAGGCCGGTGATCACACGACATACTGCATGCCCCCCCCCCTTGAGAGAAATCCTGGGTACGCCACTGAACCCTCATAAGTACGATAAAGCATGTAGTCCCCAACGGCGAACAGTCACACCGACGGTTTACATGATTATGCTGTCAAGGTCTAGGCAGATTCTTCGTTAAAAATCCCAAATTTTCTTCAAAACACAAAATTTCCGTCAACCAAACCCATGTTTTCCAATTACTCTCTCGAAATCCTTCCGGCCACTAGTCACCTTTGTCGGGGATTCAGGTTACTTCTCCCCGTCACGGACCTTAATTGCCCCCCCCCCCTCCTTGTCGGGCAAATCCTTGCATTCCTCTTGACATTGTCTTGCTCAAGACCGTAGTATTAGTTGTTCACAGTGTGCTACGTTCGCTTTGAAGACTACTGTGTATACGCCCTTCACAAGTCTTCAAATTTTTGTCAGTCTAAGCTTGTTGAAAAGCGCCCTTAAACCGTGTGAGAAGTGAAACTGACGTGTTGACTGCCCCTTACAGCGAGCGAAGTGCACCCAAATTTTACAGATATACATAGAAGAATTTGTCATACTTTAGACACAAAGTAGGTTCTTCAGTCTTCAGTAAATAACTCCAAAAAGGCTAAAGAGAACCATCACAGAGTGTTTCTAATACATGACTCGGCTGAATCAGCTGCAATTCATAAGGTCTTTTTCAATTCAGGTTATAATCAAAAACCATTGAAAAATGAAACATAAACTCCATGTGTTCAGCAGATAAACTTAATACTAAAATTGATGAACTGTGCTATATAATTTTTTGGTATCAGTGAAAGTTTATACATATCAGTACTGGCTAAAATACACCACATTAAATTCATAGTCATTTCATGGAATGGTGAGATATTGCTGGGTTCAAATAATCCCTTCCATGCACACACATAACTTGGGAAATTTCTCCCTCGATCAAAACTTACACCAAAACCTTCATTTTTGATGTTTTTTTCCTTTGTAGAAATTCATCCAAATCTGTCTACCCAAGCCTATACAACAGTTCTTTTACCTCATACAAAAAATCCTTTGTAGGCCTATATTATATACTTTACCAAAAGTGACTTCCCCAGCCAAGACGAATGTCAGTTTTATTTAAAAAAAAAATCACTTGGGCATCGGAGTTAAATGTTTGGTTTTTGAGTACAGTGAAAAAAGAAACCAGGTACATATTGAACATAAGGTGCATTGAAGTCTTCAATTCACAAATGGTGATTGTACTGTCTGAGTATCAAAATATTCAATATTTGAACCAAAAAAAAAGGAACTTTGTGTGTATTTATACACCCACATGATTGAGCAAAAGTTAAAAGAACCCCTTCGGATAAATCTTTATCATAGCTCTGTTCTCATTGTTGATTTACTTTCCCCCACCCCTTCCAATTCTCTTTCTCTCTCCTCTGCAACACAAAGCATACAGCATGTCACACCATGGAGTGATGGGTTTGAAATACCTTATGAATGCATGAAGTTTCTGGTACAGGTTAACAAGTTGGGGCAACTGGCTATAACGGAGATCATCCATTGTATCCTACACATGCACTAGTCCTGCGAATACGTTTCCCTTTTATGTATCATACATATGTAGGCAACCAATCGAAACAGTAAGAGAATAGCTACCGGTATGTAATTGAGAATGGAATCCTTGACCTTTAAAGGAACATCTCAGTGACAACTTCAGATGATCTTAAATGAAAGAGAACATATATACATGGGCGGCGATCATATCCCCTGCATGGATGGGTGGCTAACTGTAAACTATATCTCCCATGAAATCAACTCGGCAGATTTGGAAATCTGAACACTTTACCTTTTCTATAGTTTTTACGATAAGCCAATTTACTTTTTTAGGAAACACTGTTGACAGTTTTCAGAGTTTCACGTTCCAAAGCCTGGAAAGGGTCATTTCGGTGATCTCGAAGGTTTTTTGTCCAAAATTTTCTTTGTACACTACGAGCCAACCGATTGTGGCGTGCCGCTTAGGTACTGACTATATCCTCCCACTTTTAAAGGTCGTGTGACACGAAAATTATATGATTGGATATTTGACGTAAAAAGCATTAAATATCCAGAAAATAGCCTCAATTCCCATGAAAATCCATCAAATATTGACCATTTTACAGGGTATTTTCTATTTCACACTTGTATTATGAATAAACATGAGCTAAATATGCAAATATGTGACATCAAAAAATGGACATACCATATATGGATCAAGTTAACCTTTCTTTTTTCAAGCTTAATTTCAAGGACACTGGTAGCATTGTTGTCCCCTGAGGGGTTTATTATGAAAGTTAAAATTCTGTCCTTCAGAAATATTAATATCACTCACCATACTGTAATCAATCTGATCAGTAATTAAGAGATAATTTATATAGGGTTAACAAAAGAAATCTAAACACTGTGCAACACTCACATCATTATTTTTGCATAGACAATGAGTTTCTTCAGAAACCATCAAACTTTGAAGACGTATATTTCGAGAACGGTAAAAGATATTGAAATAATTCCAACAGATCTTTCATTGGAAGACTTAATTCTTTAACTGACAAGTGAAACAGCTCTTTTTAGTGGCATGCCACACGACCTTTAAAGACGGATCGCAGCCCATGAAAGAAAATAATTTTTCAATACATGCTCACTGGCAAGCCCTACATCCACACCCTGAACACAGCTCAAGATACTCCTCTTAAAATAGTATATTCTTGTCAAAAACTTCCATTTGCTCCAAGGTTACAATATGTTATGTAAATTGTATTACCGGCCAGTTGCTTTCAAAATCTTTCGTTGTCCTACATACTGAATTAAAGTGCTTAATTTGTCTATGAAACTTGGCTCTGGGTAAAATATGATTGAAAAACATTCAACCAGGGGCGCCGCCATGATATTTTGACAGGGGGCAAAGCATAGGGTGAGTGATTGCTGTCCTGAGGAGGGGTCTATAGGGGAGGGGCTCCTCCCCTTTGAGAAATTTTTGGTAATTTAAGGATGCTTAGACTCAAATTGATGCTGTCTTTGTAATATTTTCTTTACTGATCATGTATGGCTGTAAAATGTTCATAATTTAGTGAATTCTAATATTTGGTTGGGTGAAAGAGGGCTGTCCTGGGTAGGGGTCTAAGGGTTGTTCGCCTTCCCTTTGAGAAACTGTTGTTACTTTAAGATTGCTTAGATGGAAATGATGCTGTCTTTGGGATATTTTTGGAACTGATCATATATGGCTGGAAGATGATCATAATTTAGTGAATTTTAGTTTTTGGTTGGGTGAAAGAGGAGAGGAGCCTTTGTTGTCTAAGAGAAGGTTATGTTATCAACAAACCTCTTGAAGCTACCTTTTAGATACTTTACTGCCTTCTATTTGGGGATTTTTTTTTACGAAAAAGTACTTGCGTGGAGTCCACACAAACATTTTTGAACTATTACGAAAATTTTTCTTGCTTCATTAATGCATTATAAAATGGCATCTAAAGGCGGCAAACACCCGAACAGGGCCTCCTGGAAGCTCTCGATTAATTATATGGATCAGATATAGGCCCACCCCTCCTCTCCTCTCCTCTTCTCTTCTTTTTTTCTTTCTCGTTCGCTTCCTCCTTTCTTCTCTTTCGTTTTCTCCTGTTTTCTGTTTCCCTCGTCTTTTCCTTCTTTTCCCCTTTTCTTGCAAATGATAAGGGGGCGGTCGCCCCCTCTGCCCCCTGTGGCTCCGCCCTTGCATTCAACTTAGATTGAGCCTAAACTTTTGTCAGGATAAGGCTTTCAACTCTAAACGAGCGTGCATATTATATTTACATATCTATGCCAAAATAATAAAGAAATACAGAAAATGTTCAATAAGTCTGCCTGCAAGCTTAAGACATCAAAAATTTCACATGATGCACTTTACTGTTAATTGAGTATTTTCTCATGACGTCTAAATGCATCATGCTTTATAGACAGTATTTACACCAATAAAGAGAAAAGATTTCCCTGAGTTTATGAAACTCATAATTGTCACCGGAATATCCCTTCCAGGCTGCTGCACTCTACACCGACCCGGCTTGGACCCGATTCAATTCAACCCGATAGCCTACTCATTGAGGGTGAGTTAGAGTCAATCATGGTCTGCTAGTCCTGAAGTGGTCTCGTTGAAGTCGGATCGCAGGTATGCGGCAGACATGCGCAGACCCCATACTGTGACCTGATCCAGCGTTATTGGTTGCACTCTTCGAATTATATCGTGGAATCTGTTCACTGAGAATGACAGTGTAATACGCTTCTGACGTCGACGGGTGAGTGAAAAAAAGTGAGTACGGCCTCTGCAGCAGGGTGACCATGGCTTCTCTGGACGTAGATTACAAACGGCCCCGTAAGCCCCATTTTTTCTTGTACGGCACATTGAGGAGAAAGTAATAAAATTGTCAACATTCATCACAGTTTGAGCTGCTTACCCTATTACCTCCTTGACTCACTGGCGGCACAACCGACACCATATTGCACCTATACATAGGTCTTTATTACCATTACAATCTAAGGAGTCCATTTACACCCAGGTATTTAACATCCTAGTTTCAGACATCATAGTATACCTTACAGTAGCTGAAGCCGAACAAAGTCTGTGACCTTCCACCTGAAGAAAACTGAGCATGTTTGCTGGGGGTTGGTTCTTCCCCTTAATAACACTAAACATACCCCAATGAATCTCAGAAATGCTAACAAAAAACTCATTAGACCCTTAGTCTTTTGTGGTGACTATAATATCATAATTATTCGAACAAACATTTTCTTTTCTAAAAGTCCATCTGGCTTAAAACCGAAGGGCAAAAACCAATCGTTACCCCTGCATAGAAGGGGTTCTGCTCCCCTGCGGAAATAGCTATGTATATCAATTCCATTTTATTTATCTCCCTGTCTAAACATTTAAAAGGGTATAAGAGCTGGTCTCCAGCGAGGCCATTTGAAAAATGGATAAAACGAAATAACATGCATTGCGTAGCCTCTAAAAGCACAGAACCCACAAAATACTCTTTGTCAACGGCATCCATATAATACAATTGTTCACTATTTTTAATAAAAGCCGTTCCACATGAGTGATTTTTCTCTGAATCCCGATTGTTCCACACGAAGCAAGTAGAATATGTTTTTAAATAACTGTAAGTTAAAGCGCTGTTTCTCTGTAGTAGTTTAGACAGAACTGGCAGGATTAAAACTGGGTAATAGGTTGACACGTCAAGTTTGGCGTTATCCTTATAAACTGACCTTACCCCCATTTGCATGCTTCCATATTATTATTTCTAATACCGGCATTGAGAATATGTATTATATATATGTGCCCTCATACCATCTAGAACGGTTGCCTTTTGGGATCTCAGCTTTTCAAAAACTGAAAACAAGTTCTTCAGAAATCTCTGGAATTTAGCATCGCGTCATTTAGAAGACACAAAATATTGCACATCATTAAAATCATAAAACCTGTGGAATTAACTCAGCGGCTTAGCTGCACGGGGGCAGAGGGGGAGGGGTCCCCCCGGATCGGAAATTTAAAAAATTAGGAAATTTTCAAATATCCGAAACATAGCTTAACATTATAAAATTTCCGAAAAAGGGTAAAAATTTCCGAAAAATATAGCAAAATGTGAAATATATCAAATTTTTCTTTGTCTCGCTGCGCTCGGCATCTAATAAACCTTACATTTAGGAAATTATAGCAAAATGTAATAAAATATATCAATTTTTTCTTAGCCTCGCTACGCTCGGCATCTAACAGAACTTATATATGGCAAAATAAAGCAAAATGTAATGAAATATATCAAATTTTCCTTTGCCTCGCTGCGCTCGGCATCTAATGAAACTTAACTATTTAAAAGAATTTATTTCTAAAAGATATTATATGGTTATTATTTATAAATATCGCTTTCTTTTCCTTCTCAGTGAAGGTAATGTGTGAATACAATTTTTAAGATTTTGGTCACTGTGTGTTAGGCCTAAATAATTTATACTATGACATGCACTTTAAGAATCACAATAAATTGTCAAGAATTCCTTGCTACTAGATTTGACAAACATCTTTAATTATTGACTTGGAAATTGACTTGAAGATAATTATCTTCCCGACATAAAAAATAAGAAAAAAAATTAAGTTAATGCAACACAATTGGGTAAATAATGGATTTGGAGGCTTCAATTTCAAATAGAATTAAAAAAAGATATTCGCGCCTCGCTTCGCTCGGCGATTATTACAAACTTATACGTCTCTACAAAGCCCTACTTGTAAAATGAGCTTAGGGCTTATACATTCACAATTGTATGTGTAGTATGTATCACATAAATGCATATCTTTTTATATAATACTGTGTAGGTGTAATATGCTTTGGGAAATGTAAACCATTCAACCTGAGTTGTAGTATAGAAGATGAAAAATTCGGAACATTTCAGATGAAAATTCGGAAATTTTTAGGAAAAATTCCTAGCTACGCCACTAAATTAACTCCTTGGGCCAACCAGTGTTAGCCCTAAGGATTTGAATCTGGGGTGGAGGACCCCCATTCATATTTGGGGGGGGGGTTTGCAGTATGAAGGGAGATTTCCTAATTTCAATTTTCAAAAGTTTAATTTAACAACACACCAAAAACATTGTCTCATAATGTCTTCGAGCATTAGCCACTCGCCATAGGGGTAAGCACCCCTATGGCGAGCCCCAAATTTTCAAAGCATGGTCTTCAATCTTCCAAAAATAACGTTATTCGATATGACACAAGTAAAAAGTACTTCTCAATTGGACATATTATCCCGTCTATCTTACAAATGTCACAGGATATTACTTATAGTCTTAACTAGAATATACGTTTTTGTCAAGACTAGTATATATTTCGTATCAATTAAAAAAATTCAGCTTAGGATCACTGGATCATTTGACCACTGGTCACATCAATTAATATGGTTCGAGTCGTCATGAGTTGAATTTATTTTCAGGTTCGTGCGCAGCTCCTTCAAAGGGGGAGATTCTAGCTTGCGATAGGAAAAATGATAAAATGTCACACTGTCTTATACGGAAGCCATTATCAGTTGGCACGTGTATTATTAAGAAAATTTCTTTTGCTAAAAGTGTCTACCATTGCAGGGAACGTAAGTTGTAAGCTGTTCCATGGTATTTGACTTGTTTTACGTCTCACGTGTCAAAAATGTTGACTTCCCGAAAAAGGGTGAATAAGAAAATATTTATGTGGTGAAATCACTGAAGCTTTAACCACCGATGGACGACAAATTCGCTTGTTAGTCTTCTAAAGTCAGACGTATAGGGCGAGTATGAATGTAGAATGCGAGAACTTTTAAATTCAAAGCTGTATCGGTGTCTGATTTTGCTGAGGGTTCTGAAAGCATACCCCCAATAAGTGTTCAATTTAATATTATACAATGGATAAGAGAATTCGTTGGGACAAAAACAGTGTTTTACAAGAATTTACAACGGAGTTGCGAGAATGGTTCAAAGCAGGGATGGGGAACCTCCGTTCATTGAGACCACTTAGTCCGTCCCGAAAGGTACGGTAATGTATGAACGTCATTTCAGTGACACTGGAAAGTCAATTTATAATAACTTTATCCATCATTATAGGTATATAAGCTAAATACGCTGCGTGACGTTTCTTCTGGTGTAGTACTACACCTCACATATTGTCCAATAAAGCATGTATGTCTTTATACATGATTTTAACTCATCTAACTATGGGAACTATGCGAAATTTATTTCGTTTGCCCCGTATCAGTCCCGATGATTTGCATGGGTTAACCCCCGCCCCTCTCTTGAGTGGGTTCGAAAGAAAAGAAGTGAATAACTTTGCAATGTAATCCGAAGACTATTAAGATTAATAAAGTGCCTTAAAATCGATATTTTCTGTTGTTCGATTGCTACTGTAATCTGTGAACATCACAAATGGGCGGGCCTGATATGAGTCGAGCTACGATATTTAAAACCAATGATCACTTTGTGATATCTGCAATCTGATTAGCTTCACGTATCATAATATCATTTACAAAATGTGTAACGGTAACGGGAGTTAAATCCCCATTATTCGTTATTTTAAGAAAGAAATCAAGAAAATCAACATTTTATAGCTTGGCAAAGCTGAAACGTATTGCGACACCACGGAAAAAGCAAAAAGTAACAAAATATTAATTGGTAAACATTTTATACAAGTAGGTCAATCGGTGTTGCCTGTTCCCCTGCTTCTTACTCCGTCCTTATGGAAAAATGATAGCACAACTAATGGCTGAATGACTGAATGGTTGCCGAAAAGGCTTCGAACACTATATGGGGCATCACTATAAATCAAGTAATAACCATAATCAGCGGCATGGATTCATCTCCAAAAGTGTGGGGGGGGGGGGAATTTTCACCATATGCGAATCGCTGTCTTGGGGAGGGGTCTAAGGGGAGGGGGTGTCCCCCTCCCCTTTGGAAAATTTTTGCTCACGTAAGGTGGGCTAGATGCAAAATGGTGCTACATTTGGTGCTAAATTTGAATTAAATATATCACCAAGAATTTTAACTTTTTTAGGAATTTTTTTTTCATTTTGCTTAACTGAATTTTTTTCTCAGTCCTTGGGGTAGATCAGAACTAACAGAAAAATCAGAACATTTCATGAAGTGAGTGAACAGTAAATTGTGAGACTTTTCACCATTTACGAATCGCTGTCCTGGGGGAGAGGGGACTTTGAAGAAAAAATGAAATTGGAAGGTATTTATATGGCAAATGGTGCCATATTTGGGCGAAATTTAGGTTTAAAATAAAGTGTCAATTCGTAATCACAGCTTTAGTTTTCATCATTTTTGAAAAAGTGGGGGGTACTTTTTGGTGATGTCCCCCTTTCAAAAAGTGAGGGGGACGCGTCCCCTTGTCCCCCCATGATCCACGCCCATGACCATAATCCTAGTATACTTTCCTGTGTGGACCATTGATATTGCCAGGAGGTCGTCCGAACCTTGCAGATTACGGACTTGATTTTTCCACCCCAAACAAAATTTCTTAGAGACGCCCTTGTCTTCGAGAGGGTGTTTAGTGATGTATTTTTCTCTGTGATAACTTGCCACATAGTACAGTAGTGTTGGGCGATATATCGAAAATAATCGTTGTCGCTTTATTTAGGCTATTTTGTTTCCTTTATTTATTATTTTTTGCGACATGATACGATAAAAGGAATTCATGGATGAATTTTCGGGGCAAATCACATAAATTGTCACTTTTGTAGAGTTTGTTTTATTCAGCTATCGGAGTCGATTAGTTTGCTCCGAGTTTTATGTGGCGCTGAACAGAAGTAAATGGCATATATTTAATTTTTTCATTGAAAAAATAGAAAGGGGGAATTCCCCCTTGCATTTTATTTTTTTGAGGGGGGGGGGGATTTTGAGAACAGCTGCGGGAATCGCGCAATCTCGCACCTTAATGCGAACACATGGGACCAACTAAGCAGACATTGATATGAAATAATGAGTTAAAAAGCATTAGCTATATACCATTATGGTCGGACTAGTATTATCGTTTATGATAGGAGCTATGAATATTTTGCATACCAGAATCATAAGATTGTGCATTTCGAATGACTTGCCACATAACTTTTGTATTACCGGTGTTTGAGGTGATTTTCTGTTTAAAATAATTTGAATTAGCCACACGAATCAACGACGGTACCTTATTTCTCCAAAGATATAGGGGCTACATTCCAGTTTTTTGATTCCTTGCCATAGGCAAAAGGAATCTATGCAATCACGCTGTCCTGTGTGTGTGTGTGTGTGTGTGTGTGTGTAAGTGTGCTTGTGACGCTTGGCCTTCAAACACGATATCTCAACTTGTAGCACAATGGATACTTCTCACACTTGGATTCATAGAATTGTCATGTTAAGAGGAAGATCTATGTTGTTCTTGGATGATACCAAAGGTTATGTGAGGTCACAAGAGGTCAAAAACCGAAGACCTTGAAAAACACGACTATCTCTAGGTAGGAAGCATTGGTGCTTTTCATACTTGGCATGTGGATGTGTTCAGAAAATGAACCCTACATGGATTTTGGAAAAGGCTAAAGGTTATCTGAGGTCACCGGTGGTGAAAATACGAAATTCTTTAAAAAAAAAAAGAAACTGCTTGTAAACACGATATAATCCCAAGATAGCAATTGGACAACCATGCATACTTGGTATATAACTTTATCATATTGAGAAGAAGAACGCTATTTTTTCGGTGGAGGTCTGAGGTTATTTGAGGTCATCAGAGGTCAAAAACTGAAAACCTTGAAAAAAAAACACGATATGTCAAAACAGGGATGATGGATCCTTTTCATACTTGGCATATGATCAGTGTTACTTTTAGAGAAAGATGGGCTGACTGCATGGTCAAGTAGTTAGAGCATCCGTCTTATCCTGGCCGGGTCATACCAAAGACTTTAAAAATGGGACCTACTGTCATTGTGCTTGGTGCTCAGCATAAGCAATAGAGCAGGGAAAACAAGCCAGTGAGCCACAACTGGAAAAATGGCCGACTTAAACCAATTGGTTGGAAACTGAGCCGTAAAACTTCATCTAACTCTAACAACTTTAGAGAAACGTGAATGGGGGTAGGGATGATGGGCTTTAAGTTATGGGAGAAAGGAGGTCTGGTATGGGGTCATCAGAGGTGACGGAGACTACGAAAACCTCGTACACTTAAAGAGGAATTTGCATCACCCCAAGTATGACTTACTCAATAAAGGATAAGCAAAAGTCTCAGTTGGTGAAAACTCTTTGATTGGCATCAGAGTTACAAAATTCAAAAGATGTAGATCATCAGCTCATATTACACAGCATGCACAGATGAGATCGAGTATTTTGATTACACATTAGGGCCTTGTATACTCACCAGGATATGGCCTTAAGCAATAAACTATGTTTGTGTCTGCACAAGGAGAAGCTCAAGACAGTTATGGGCGGAGCTAGAAATAACTTAGTTGGGAGAATTCTGTCTGGGATGAAAATATTCCCCCTTTAAATAGACAGTGGGCTGAGGGGGACTCCCAATTGTGTTCGGCGTT
Source organism: Holothuria glaberrima (assembly GCA_009936505.3). Taxonomy (NCBI): domain Eukaryota; kingdom Metazoa; phylum Echinodermata; class Holothuroidea; order Aspidochirotida; family Holothuriidae; genus Holothuria; species Holothuria glaberrima. Next base: position 1,699 of record WURT03648173.1, on the reverse strand, counting down.
TCAATAATTGTGACTAACGAAAAGTTAGGGCTGAATTTTTCTACCATTGAAAAGATGAAGTTCAGAAGTTATAGAGAATATTTATTTTTTTCAAAAGCATAACTGTTACAGTAATAATTCAAATTGGAATTACCAAATTATGAACACGTGTAAAGGATGCTGTGACTATGTATTAGAAATACTTTATGCGGCAAGCTTTTCTGGTGATAAGTACTGAGTTGTAGATGTCACAGAGCGCCTCCCGGCACTCTACTTGTGTTCCGTCTGGGTCCGTTAATCGCACTTCTGCGTGGCTTTGAGAGATCCAGAATGAAAAGTACTACAGATTGATGGGTTGAATTTGAGGATGTTGATGCCCTTTCTCTTTATTTACAGTATTTATAGGATCTGATGATATGATGTGGAATACAAATTATTTCATCCCAGCTAACGCTGGTCTCCAGAACTGATTACAGCTAACGCTGAAAACCACAACAAAACCAAAGTAATTGACGAGATGCATAACTCATCTTGCTCCTCAGGAAAAACCCTGCAATTCAAATACCGAGGCACCTTTTAAATGATGCACTCTCTACTATCATATTCATATACACTTTAAACATTATTATGTGCTTACCACCACACATAACCTAAATATATTACACAACCACTTGGATCAAGTCTATACTCCATTCACACAACCTTGCAATTATTTTACTACTTATTAGAATCCCGTGAATTCGCATTTATGGTGAAACAATATTTCAGTCACATTTGAAACAGGCTATACATACTTGACAAATATTTACTTAAATATGCGAACCCCTGACATCTCTATAAAGTGTGACCCCCAGTCCTTGAGCTACGAGAAATACGTTCGATACACAACTCCCATGAATAAACCTATGGCTAAAACGGTCGACCCTCTCGTAAACGGTCCTACCCAAGTAAAAATATAAAGAAACGAAGTTAAGAGTCACTAAAGCTTACAGGAGGCTTGATTAAAATCATCCACCTGGTTTTCCGTATTCGAGGACTAACCCGCCGTGAGAAACGTTTTCCCCGTTGTCACACCTTGGAGGCCAAAACGAATGTGTCTTTATACGCAATCATTTCCCGCCAGCTTTAACCTATACCCCACTAATCGCCCTTGGAATGCTCGCGAAAATCTTTTGAATAGAACTCTCGGTAAACAAATTAGGTTACGTAATGAATGCCATCCCAGGACAGTAAGTTCAACCCGAAGTTAGGAATCCCAAAGTAAAATTCAACGCACTCTGCGACAGTAGATAATTTAAAAGTGTACAATTTTTCTTACAGACGGCCGGGCACTGCTTCGATCCCTCCTAAGACACATGTTCCTTTTTTCTTTTTTTTTTCATTTTTTTTTTTTTTTTTTTGTTATTCAATTTCTGGTGTGGATTAAAGGTCATGTGAGGTCAGCAGGGTTCAATTTGCGAAAACATAGTAAAAAAATGATGTAGTCAAGAAAAGTGGCAAATTTGAGAGATGAATCTCAGTGTAATAAAGCACCCCTTTCGAATCACTAAGCCTTCGGGCTGGTTTTTACGGCTTTGTTAAGTACATCAATATCCGCTACGGATTTCACACGGAACCACGTAGCCTAGGTTGATCATGTTTCCTTCGAATTCTAACAGCATGCAGAAAACCAAACCAAACTCCGTACGTACTGTCTAACCTGTAAAAGAAAAAACCACTT
>WURT03648163.1:0-19275 GCA_009936505.3 Holothuria glaberrima | reverse complement strand
CAATTACTTATTTTCACATAACACGATGCTCTGGGAATGCAAGCGATTCCTATTTATTTCAGATTATTTATATATTTTACTTTATATATGCAGGAGTAGGGAGAGATGTGTTTTCGACTAAGTGATTGATCTATTGTAATGATTTTCTATCAAACTATCAGAATTTTCCCAAATCCTTCGCAAACTATCAACTTCTTTTTCTTTCTGTATTTTTACAACAGTTTGCAGACATTTTAACAGTGTATGTGTATCTTTTTTGCAGGAGAAATAAATCGTCCGCCTATTATTTTGCATCTTAAGTCCACAGATATCGAATGTTTAAATTGCCTTCTTTTGGCAAGTATTTCAGAAAACAAGCTTACTCTTTATGGAATCTTGTGCATCTCTTGGAGGTCTGGTGGTCGTCTTTGTTCTCATTGTTCCCTTTGGGTTGGTGACGGTTTTATTCGATGTACCGATTTCCGAGTTGATTATTCCAGGGGATGTAACGACAACAACACCGTTGGACGTACCACTCCGGGTATTTGACGATGTGGTCGGTGTACTCGATGTCCCTAGGTATAAAACATAACAGTTCTTCTTGAAGTTTATGTTATCATTATTCGCTGCGTTTTAGACGTCATGCAAGGAACCGTGATTGATGAAGAGGACGGTTTTTAAACCAAGGTGATCATTCAACCAACATTACCGCCAACTATGTAAAGTTTTAACTCGGAAGGTGTTATTAAATGTAACATCTTCCTAGTTAAACACAACGTGCATGCTATGGTCTTGCCTTCTTACATCAATATGTACGTCAGTGACGTAATATTCGTGAAGCCCCGTCTAGAATGGGTGGGCTTATACGGGACAGGAACACTTACCCCAACGGTTCCACGTCCCCGCATTTTAGGGACCTTTTGGCACCCTTGTCTAGTTTCTGCTGCGGTAAGATAAAATATATCCAAATCTAAACTGTTTGTGGGTTTGTAGTACATAGTTGAATGAGTCAGAGCAGGGAAACTGTCTTCCAAAATGCAAGCAAAAAATGGAAAACCCGAAATTCGTCCCTCCTACACTTTCTGATCAAATTGTGGTTTACTGTGTATATAATATAATACCCTATAACATAACATATAAACATAAAAATTGATATTTCATGCTAAAGCGGGCCATTTCTTTAAAAGTTACAGGCCGTTCATGCTTCGTGGAAAGTTCATTCTTTTGAGTTATTCAAGTGTGACACTATATCGATCATCCCCGGTAATGTGTAACAATCCCTAACAAATAGCGAGACTGTAAGGCGTGTTTATAGAAGCATTATTAAATCATAGTGAAAAGTGATAAATATCTTATAAAATAATGTTTTACAGAATTTCTATGACAAAATCGATTAAAGAAGAGACTGGCAGAAATCGATAAATAGACGGAAGTAATGTAGCAAATATTTCACATAATTGGGGCGGTAATCGTTAACTTCAAAAGTCATCAGGTATTAAAATATGGGTTCAAATGGCGGATATGTCACACCAAATTTTGTTATTATATTGACATTAAACTTGCTAAGGAGGACAGTCACATGATCCACATGTGATTTCAAACTCTTTCCAATTGAACCAATCATCCTTAAAGTATCTACGTCAAACTATTAAGAGAAATTATTTTAACATGCCAATCTCTAAATCCCTATTAATATTATAAACCTGCTCTTTTCTGAATACCATCTCTCGCTCCTATATAAACTTCAACGACGAACCACTTTACTAAGAATGTCGTTAAGGTGTTACAACACTAATGCAATTAACGTCTCACTGTCCAAATAATGTAATAATTTTTGATCTAATTACAACGAGAATTTGGCTTTTAATTAAAAATCGGTCAGTTTCGAGAAAAGATGTCACCAACAGAACGCTCAACTGCATTAAATGCTGTATACATATGTCTACATCCCTATTACACTATAAGTCATGTACTGCAAGTTAATTAAGTTTATGTACAGAGCCCAATGAAGAAGCTTTCACACATGTGGTGCACTCTATTTAACTTCTTTAAAAATGACAAAGTGCACGTTTTTACCACTTATATATTTAGATAAGCAATGCAGTTGTATACTAAATCAATTGCTTTTGATTGGGTAAACTACTCCACCGTTAAAAAGTGAAGATCGCTCGTGTTCCATCTTTATAATTAAAAGTATGTTGTCACAAGGAAGACTTCTGTCTGTAAGTCCACATTTTAGAACTGCAACACTAAACGTTTTGAACATTTCATGTACATGCTACAGTTAAGTTTCCAGTATGAAACCACAAGACATAGTTGATGTTAATTTCTTATTGTTTTCTCAAAATATCTCCAAAATATATGAAACATTGAATTAATTGTCAAACGCTTCTTTTTTGTGTACAAGCATTACCTTTGGTAGACGGTTAAGTATACTAGGGCCCAGTAATGGGTCTTGTTTCCCTGTGCATTTGCATAACACTAACAAGTTTCGTGAAAATTTTACTAGAGGAATTCACGTGTGCAATTACATATAAACCCTTATTTTGTATCACTCCCATAGCCAGCAAGAAAGACGACCCGTCCTCAAGAGGGATCAGCATGCCCCGGGCCCCACCGCTTTGCTCAGAAGGGCTCCATTTACCCCTGTATACTTAGCAAATTTACCCGCTTATAAGACACCATGAAACTTGATTTAGTTTCAGATCGGCAAAGATTTTTAGGTACAGTTTTCCAAATTATTGGAAGATTTTGTTATGAAGGTGCTCACATTGATATGACCCTACAGTACTAGGGGGGGCGAAGAGGTACCCCTTGGGCCCGTAGTCCAGAGGTATCACTTTTTGGGGTACTAGTGGGCAAATGCCACCAGACGTTGCAAGTTATGTAGAGGGTGTATTACAATGAATCGTATTACTAACTTCAAAGGGTGTTGGCTGAATAGAATAAAAGGATCACTATTTCACTATAATTTTTATATCAACCCATTCTAAGTCTTACTGACTACCAATTTGATAATACAGGGAACTTTTGGGTGGTGGACTGTTGGACGATGGTACAAATTTCAAAGTGCTTTGAAACAGTGGTTGTACCAAACTAAAACTCTCATACTCATGCTCAACTCGTCTTAATCTTAATCGTTTCATGGCGCTCATAGTGCCGATGCGGACGGAACCCCATGGGTTAGCTTATGGCGTTTCATGTTAGCTAAGAGCTTCCACGGACACCAGTAATGCACTATTGACCTAGAAAGACATTTTAGATGCAGAAACAACATCAAGGGTCACCTAAAGTGGAAATTTGCTTCTTCTTCTTCTTCTTCTTCTTCTTCTTTTTTTTTTTTTTTTTTTTTTCTTGTCAGTTTTGATCATTGAAAAATGGAAGAAAACCCATCGTACAACTGTTAAAACTTAGCCCTTAACCTACAATTCTTTATAACTAGTTAAAGTAGTACGTTAACTTACCTTCGGTTGTAAGATTCCTTGTGCTTTGCCGTATTTTCGTTGATGAAACTCTTGAATCAGTTGGTTTCGTTGTCGGTGTTGACGACGTTTCGACGACTGTCATCGGACTCGGTGTGGTCTTCATCTTAGTTGTTACCGATGTGATTGCAGGCGTCTGGGTTTGTGTATTAGGGCTAACTGTGGTTGAAATAGTTGGCATCACGGTAGATTGCTTTGGACTTGTCGGTTTTGATGACGATGTCGGTGTGGTCTTCATCTTAGTTGTTACCGATGTGATTGCAGGCGTCTGGGTTGGTGTATTAGGGCTAACTGTGGTTGAAATAGTTGGCATCACATTAGATTGCTTTGGACTTGTCGGTTTTGATGACGATGTCGGTGTGGTCTTCATCTTACTTGTTACCGATGTGATTGCAGGCGTCTGGGTTGGTGTATTAGGGCTAACTGTGGTTGAAATAGTTGGCATCATGGTAGATTGCTTTGGACTTGTCGGTTTTGATGACGATGTCGGTATGGTCTTCATCTTAGTTGTTACCGATGTGGTTGCAGGCGCCTGGGTCGGTGTATTAGGGCTAACTGTGGTTGAAATAGTTGGCATCATGGTAGATGGCTTTGGACTTGTCGGTCTTGATGACGATGTCGGTGTGGTGATTGTTGAAGTTCGCATTTTGAGGGTGGATTTTTCAGGTGTTTGCCCAAGTGAAGAAGACGGTATTGATGTTGGCTTAGTCGTCATAGGTAATGACGATGTTCTTACGGTTGTCGTAGACATTTGTGTTGACGACGTAGGTATCCTCGGTGTTGTCGGTATCACCGATGTTTGCCTTTCTAACGTAGACATTGTTGATTTAAGCGAAGTCTTTGCTAATTTTTGCGTGGTTGGTGTCTTAAATGGTGATGAAGACAGAGTAGACGTTGCTATTAAAGTTGTTAATTTCTCCGCTGTAGCAGAGGTTTTTGGTATCGTTACTGTGGGTGTCGGTGTGGTCGGTACGGTTCTTAATTTCTCCGATGTAGAAGAGGCTTTTGGCGTCGTTGCTATGGGTGTTCTTGTCGTAGGTACGGTAGATGTGATCTTTGTTGTGGTGGGTATCGTCGTGGTAGGTACCGTTGTTGTAATCCATCGTGTCGTCGTCGGAGGCTGCGTTGTTGTAATTGATGGGTCTGCAAGAGTAAGGAAGGAAATGTTGCAACTAGTCTGCAACGTCTCACTTAATAGTGTTTCGTCAGATTGTTCCGGAAGCTACCTTTTTAAATGATTTCTTCTGAAAGACATAGTTCCAACCTTTTTATATGTTATTACACACGTTTATTACCTACTTTTTGATAAGTAATCTTTGGACTGCATGACAACATTAATAACTCAAGCCATACGAAAAAGCACATGTACTGTTGTGGCCTGTAAATAGTGTATAGGTTCAAAAATTCATTGCAACCCGACGTGACCTTTTCCACAAACTCCGTGGTGCTATATTAATAGGTATTGGAAAAATATGAATTCTCCAGTGGATTACCGGCGCACGTAATCTGGTGATTAATATGAAAGATTTTGGACAATATTTTTTAAACAGTTACCCTTCTGCTCTCGATTTTCAGATTTATAGTATTTAAAGTATTTTCTGTACCGAATCCCTATGATGAGTCCATACAAATGACCCTTCGAAACAAGATTTCTGCCCGGATAAAATTCAAACAATTTACCTCCATCAAAACTGCTGTAAATAAGTTGTAACTAGAGGGTCTCATGCCCACCCTTTTTAATATACTACCCATAACTATTCTGAATTCAGCTCACCGCGGCAAACAACGCTGAGACCATTTCCTATCCACACCCCGTCTGTGCATCTCAAGGCGTAGTAGCTTGTATCGGCCCTCCCACCCTCCGCCGTACAAATGAATAAGAATGCGTCTCCTGATAAGTACACATCTTTGGGACCTCCAATCCTTATTTCGCCGAACATTGGTACGGGTGGCTCCGGGCATGTAAGGGCACAACTCGGAATGCTGCCATTCCATTGACCAGTTGGTTGGCATCTTAAAGCCTTTGGCCCTTGGTGGAGGTAACCCTCGGGACAAACGTCCATGTAAGAGAGAACTACGCCCCTCCTAAAATTGGGACCGATTCTCGTTGCATTTGTCGTCGTATCCACGTAACCCGGATGGAAACAATTAGAGCCTTGGATAGGATCTGTAGACAACAAAAATATAGTAAATAACCCAAAATGTACATTTAAATTTAAACGTAATCTACTTTATTAATTCATCTTGGAAATTCAGATTTTATTGTTGCAAAATTAACTTTTCATTGGTTTTTAAGAATATCAATCTCTCTTCACTGTTCAACCTTTTTAATGCTTATCATCACAAGAGATTTCATTTTATACGTTCCCGACTTTTACAGGGTACCTGGGGTAGTGCAGGGGAGCATGCCTACCTCCCCAGTAGGGCAAATTTTCCAATTTTCGGGAGCCTTAATATGTATGATAAAATATGTAATCCAATGACATCCAATGGCCCCGCCGATTTATTGATTTTGCAGATTGTACAATAAAACCTCAAAATTTTCCAATTTTTCCATAATTACTGCAAGAAAAACCGAAATTTGTCACATCCCTTCTTTGGGAAACCAAATCATTTCAGCTCGCTTCTCGCACCCAAAATTTTGAAAAAGATTCCTGCATCCTTTCGGATACCCTTAGGTCTGTCCGGTGCTGGTCCCTCGTTGAGAAGCTTGGTCGTCTGCCAGGCAAATCATGAGGGCCACCCTGTGGCTACTCATTTTTTTTTTTCTTATTATTTCGTGGACTCGTTTTGGAAAGAATCACATGAGTATAAATGTAGGTCTAATTTGCCATTTTGAGAACACGGCGTAGATGTTTAAGTAGCCAATTTGTAAGCTACCTTTGTTGAGCAGAAGATAGAGAGATTAAAATTCTCTTTCAAAGCACCGAATTATTGCTACAAACTCCTACCTGTACAAGATAAAGATATTGAACCCAAACCTGTGTAATTTTTGCCTCCTTCATGAAGAAACCATTTATCACTTGTTTGTTTTTATTGTTGTCATATTCAGAGTATTTGGCGTTATCTACAAAATATTTTTAACAGGGCTGATGTAAACGTAAATCTTTTAAACCCCAAGATTGCATTATTCGTTGGTGACTTTGCTCGGTTGTTGAACTTAATTTTTATTCAAGTTGAAAACTATATTTTCTGTTGCAAAGGGCAAAATATTGTCCCTTCAGTGGCTGGTTTTCAAACTTTTATGGGAAAATATTCAGATTGTGGGAGTATTTTTATTGCAAATCTGGATTATGATGTTTGTGAGAGATATTGGCTTAATTGGCTAAGGCTCTTTGTTTATAGTAAGTATTTCATTTTGTGGTAATTTCTCTTTTTATGTTCAAATCAGAAAAAGCTAATGTGTTAAAAAATTGGTATTACTTTGTGTATTGCTATAAGAATTCCTGGGAAAATTTAAAATAAAAAAATTACAACACCTTTTTAACAGAGATTAAAATTCTGTTACAAAGTAGTTACAACACTTTACAGTCTACAGGGCGATATCTTTCATATGAATATGGAGAAAAATATTTCAGCACTAAATGTTATACCGAAGACTTGATTACACTCAAAACTGAAAATTACTTTGAAATTACTTGGTGATATCATCTGCTGTTATTAGTAAACATTTTGTATGTATAAAATTCCCACTTTGATAAATTGAATGGCCGATGAAAAGAAGTAACAGTGACAATTTTTATTGCATAGTCCACTGTTCAAAAGAGAAAAAATAACAATGTATATCATATGTTACATTGTTCAAATAAATTAGACTTGGACAGGACGTGAAAGTTACTGTCGATTAGGATTATTGAAAATGAATCGATCAGGGATAGTGGACCTAGTTTTGGTCTAGGTCTGGGTAACTGGGATAAACCCTGTTGGACACATGGTAAGTAGAGTCGGGTACAACCACGTTATACTTACTTGCTATTTCGTACACGTCCATGCGATACTCTCCACCACAAGTTTGTGACGGGTCTCCCGCACATGCGTAGTCACATCCAAGGGCAAGACCCCCACTGTCAAAGGGTGCAAAGTTCCCGCCACAGAAACACTGCATGCCTGCTTGCAGTGCATAATAGCGAAAGTTTTGATTCACACAGATGCTACGGCACATGTCAATGGTCATGGCACTGCTCTGGCAGTAAGGCTGGTTTCGGCTGCAATCATTTTCGCACTGTGCTGAGACGGATTCAGTCTTGGGGCAAAAGATGAGGTCTGATAGTAATCGGTTGATGGAATCGTCCCAGTTACACCCTTGATAGATGTCTGCAAATGAGAAAAAACCAAATGGAGTACAGTATAAAATCGGAAGGGTACTATGAAAATAGCCTAGTCATGGAAGAACTAACATGTCAAAGGACGGATGGCACTTCAGCACGCAAAGTATATTGCAAACCTTGAATTTGTTCGTTTTACAAAAAAGCTGATATAGGCCTATGTAGCGTACCCTGGTGTATCTATGATTAGGTTATACCAGTAAATACTTGGTACAGACTGCAGTAAGCATACGGAAGTTTTAATCTACAAGTTTCATCAACTTGTTAGTCTGGTCATGGAGATGAGTTAGCACGCATGCGTGCGTCCCCTGAGCCTGAACGTGAACCAACGCAAACTAATCATCCACCTTGCTTACCCCAGTCTGAAGAAGACAGCAATTATGCCCAACACAAACACCACCTGTATTGCATCAGGAGAAGTAATTAAAATAATTACTGCCTGGTCTTATCCTCCACACTATCACGCCCCCTTCCTCTCCATGCGAAACCACATTTATCAATGATGGGCACAGGTTTTCTGGTTCACACTGTACATTATCGTATATGTACATAAATACACACATATAAACCTATATATGTATATAATAGAAGTTAGATCCACGTGTATTCCAGTAAAAGTATAGACAAGAACAAAGAGACCAGTCTCATAGTTGACAAACAGGAATACAGATTCAAAAATAAATATTTATATATGTATATACATATATATATAAATATATGCATGGGAGTGTTTGAGGTGCTGGGACACAGGTAAGTAATGACAATAAACAGGAAACAACAGTAAATCCTGATACAATACCAACAATTTTATTTTATCTATGATATCTCGGCCAACATTGTCATACAAGATTTGAATTAACCTACTAAGTGGCACAGAACAAGCATATGTAAATTTTTATTTTAGTTTATTATTTTATTTATTATTATTATTTTATTTTACACTACAAAACTAATCAACTGAGTGGTCGAAACAAACAATTTATTGTGAAATCCTGGAAATTTTCTGTCCTTCATTAGACTATGGTAGTTTTACTGCATTGTAACAAAAGTGACCACTTCAAAAATTAAACATCAACAGTTTTTCATTTTATTATAATTTACGTTACGCTCATTTTACTTACATAGGCGATGAAGTAGCACACGCACATAAATGGACACCAACATATACACCGGAAGTGCAATGACGTCACGGTTTGAATAAAAAGCTCCAATGTGCGACAGATGTTTGGATAACTTTGATACTCCACCTTGCAGAACCAATTATTTCTTAAGATTTACTAAGCACACAAAGAGAACAATCTCGTCGCATACTCAGCAAAACGGATGTAATTTAGAAGAATAGTAGGGTTTCATTTGTGTTTAACCAGCCAGTCGTAGAGTATTACCGAACTTGAAAGTTATCAAAATATTTCCTTTTGTTGAATTCAGACGTAAAGTACGCGGTCTGTAATACCGAGTGGTAATTGTAAGAAACGATAAATGTTTTTAATTTACTAGCTACAGATTCGTTGATTAAAAAAGGGCAATTTGTTGAAATTCCACCACATATAATATATATATATATATATATATACCTACAGCAAATTCTTCAAATACTTTTTGATAAATTCAGTTGCATTAGCCAAACTGAACAGGAACCTTTGTCCCCATTTAGGTAAAACAGTCAAAATCAGAACACTTGTGAGGTGAGATGAGCCTATGGTGCCTAGTTCGACATTCTGATGGAAGAATTACTCATTTCCTAAACGAAGCGAATTCTAATTTTGTATACACTGGGATGATAAATCGTTGTTGCAACAATCTTCCGACGGTTTCTTATAATATCGACAACATGTTACAATGTCAGAGTTTACTGCGTTTGATTTCCGGGCCCACTTAGCTATATTTTTTCCACTTTGGAAAAATAATCTGGTAAGAATTATCTTCCCAGAAGCTGGTCCACTGCTCTCCCTGCAGGTTTGAGAGGGCTCTTTTTTCAACCAAAATTCTGAGTAACTTATCGTCAAAACAAACGGACGTTAAATATTTTGTATCTTAGTAAAACTCCTCTTGTCCGAATGCCAACATGATGTCACTTATTCGATACTTCACACTATGATCACAATCTTTGAATTTGATACATATTTTAATTTCTAAAAATAGTTTATTGTCTATCCTACGATTTAATGATATGTTGCCTATCGCTGACCCCTTCCTCACGTGAAAGGACTTCAAGAGCAGATGAAGAGATATCTGCTTAACGTTTCTCTTCAAGAGGAGATCCCACCATCGTCCTGTCCTCTTTAAAGGCTCTTTAGTCTCACCCAAAACAGGAGCAATTCTCCCTACATAGTTTACTCCTAGAGCCTCCTCCAATTAAAACACGAAGCCACCTGTCTACTATCTAGTACACCTCCAAGACAGAACTCCAGTAGGCTGCACAGAGTTCAAATTGCTCCAGACAACATTGTCACCCACTATGTTTGAGCTTAACTGGGAAGACAACTGACTGCACAAGTCATTGTTGACCAACCAGAGTGGAGCTATATTGTTTGAATGAATGTCAATCAAATTGCAGTAGAAACATTTTTAGAACTCTAGGGCTATTCTTAAATATGGTTGGGCAGGGAGTTGCTAGCAGGGGTATGACAAATCCCCTTTAAGATCACTGGTAGGTTTTCTCAACCTTGGAGAGCGCTGGGCAAACATCCTAGATTCGCTGCTGTTTGTCAAATAGGTTCATTGTGACTAAAACCTGGTGATACATGAGTGTTAACCGTAAAAATTTACCGAAATAATATTTTAAAAGAAGATATTCTTAAAAACTTTTCTGCGCTGTAATGTTTGCAAGATTTCATTGACTATAGGGCAAGAGACTATCTTTTGGTGATGTCATCTTTGACAAAGCAATCAGAGGTAACAACCCTTTTCACACTTCGTCGGGATGTTTGCTTTTATCTTCAGGTGACGTAAATGTTTCACTTGTCTTTTTTTTATTTGTAAGGCTATATCACTTACAGGCCTTGCTTCAAGAGATATCAGGTAGACACTTGGTATTGTTTACCTGACCCAAAGAAAGTTTAATCTTTCCCCCGAACCTACTGGATTGGAGCTACATTCCCATGCCCGTTAGCCCGTGATGTTAAACTTCTACTTGGGAGAAGATGGTACAGTAAACAGGGGGGAAATAGTTTTAAAGATTAAGATTGGGGGCTGAACTTTTTAGTTACATTATGTTGGCAATTTTTAAGATAATTTTTTATTTATATTAACAAATATTTTCGCACAAAAATTATCAAGGCGCTAAGTACATCTCCGCCCCACCCAGTTCCAACAGGCTTAAGGGCGTTATATATACAGAGAGTAATTCAATTATCATTATCTACTACATTTACGCTGTTGTAACGCAGTTTTACCCAAGACTACTTTCACGTAAAGGTTAAGAAATAAACAAAATCTTAGCAATGAATCTGACATTGAAAACGAATTCAACTATAGTTGCGATATAGCCGGCAAGAGAAACCCTTCTACTAATAAAGTTAGCACACATTTCTGTCATTCAAAATGCGTATAGAAGCTTATCCTTTTTTCGATTTTGATTCGATTTCTTCAACATTTATTCGAGTCACTTCTTCAGACAAAAATTGATACACATAATTAATAAATATAACACAGTATGACAGAACTGAAAATGACTCAGGAGGAACCCAAAAGAAGCTCTATAGAGCTTGTAGTATGAGCCGTCCTTAAACAAACAAAAACTTACGACAAAAAAAAACGATTAATTACACACGGATAACAACAACAGAAAAATCAATACTGTTTGTGAATGAAATAATTTTTCAATAACTTCTTAAATGAGAGGACAGTATTATAACACTGAAGTTCAGTCGGGAGAGAGTTCCATAAATTAGGGCCTGTAAAACGAATGGTTTGTGAGGAAGAGTTTAACCTAAATAGAGGAAGGGAGAGTGAATTCCTGGCACGTGTAAGGTGTGAGTGAGTTTCATTTCTAAATTTAAAGAGTGGCCTGAAAATATTTGGAAGGATACTTTTAAACCAAGAAAACATGAAAATTCCAACCTGGTAACGATAAATATCAAAATAGATAGAACGTTCAGTTTGGCAAAATATCCACGAGTGGTTTCAAGGGGCTGGTAATTAAGTATTAATCGAACGGCTCTCTTCTGGAGGATATAAAGTCTAGTGTCTATTGAAATGGAGATAGGTGCCACACAGCAATTGTCTAGGTTACGCTGTTGGATGACGTAATAATGAAAGAAATGTTTATTTTTAACACAAACACACACTTTTCCGGTCGGAGATGTGAGTCATTAGTTGTACATGCAGAAGCAATAACATTTTGAAATTTTGATTTCAGCGTATACCATATCAGAAGTGGATCCTAAGTCATTTTAATTTCTCGTCTTCTTCAGAGATTACAAATCTCATATCAGTAAGTCCTTGCTTTGGCTACGATGTGCATTTTTTGTTGTATGAAAGATCGTGAAGATATTTAAGAGAGAAAGAAAAGACGAGTTGAAAGTTACAGAGGTTTTTAATTCAGGTCGAGGCTACGGCTTACACCCTATTATCTTGTTTGCGTCCATTTTAGGCTACCTGGTGGACCAAAATGAAGACATAAGTCACCTTTATCGGGGACATAAGTCACCTTTATCGGGGACATAGGCCACCTTTATCGGGCCTCGTCCCGTTATAGTTGTAACAACTTTTCCAATCTCTAATCCTGTCTGACAACAGCTGGTAAAATCTAAGGAGGAAGGTTTTCAACCCTTTTCCATTGAAAGGATGTCAACATGGCGCTGGATGAAGAAGTTAGTAAATATTTGCTTCAAGCTATCAAGAGACCCTGACTATAATGAAAAGAGATTGGCTTAAACAGGAAGGACCAATCTAGTACCATTACTCATACAGTCGACTGTTGGTTTATTTTGTCCAGGGTGATAGCTAGAGCTACTTAGAATACCTAAAGAAGCAGTGTGCTCTACGAAGCATTTACTGTATGACTAATGTTTGCAAAGAGTCGACAATACTGAAACTAAAAATTGAGAAGAAATAATGTGAAAGTTGTATGCTAGCTTGCTCACGCTGTAGTTTTTGACGTCGTCGTTGCATTTGGGGTACTGTTGTTTTTATGGTGGTGGTGGGGGCGGACGTGGTGGTTGTGGTGCTGGTGGACCTAGTGGTGGTGGTGGTAGTAGTGGTGGTTGTGATTGTGGTGGTGGTGATGATGGTGAGTGGTGATGGTGATGATGATGGGGGACATGGTGGTGGTGGTTGTTGCGACGGGACGGCGGTTGTGGCGGCGGAGTAGGCGGTATTGATGGTGGTAACATATTGATATGGTGTTCTCGATGATCATGTTATTTATTTGACTGATCGCAACAGAGAGAAGGCTGCAGGTAATGGCACTCACAAGTCATGCCTCCGGTCAGTATCTTTCAAAGTAACATTAATCTCTATGATTCGAGTTGTAATAGTCGGATTGTAAGTCTTTGACTTGATAGGCTTAGATTAAAAATCTGTCATTGACTCGACAGCAACGTGGAGTGACTTGTTTAGATAATTGAAACAACTACATTGTTTTCTTTTAAAAGAAGGGTATAAGCTCAAATTAAGCTTTGATATGTTAGAGGGGTACTTATGCCAAGCAATCTGGTGAAATTTCCATTGAAATCCGATTTGTGGTTCTCAGGATATCAGCAGTTAAAGTTGTCACATTTTCAACACAAAGTGAACTTGAAGCAAGCACATATGACACCATAGCCTCACATTAATGAGCATTCTTTTGTTTTTATTTTAACTTT
Organism: Holothuria glaberrima; assembly: GCA_009936505.3. NCBI lineage: Eukaryota > Metazoa > Echinodermata > Holothuroidea > Aspidochirotida > Holothuriidae > Holothuria > Holothuria glaberrima. Next base: position 5,682 of record WURT03648163.1, on the reverse strand, counting down.
TCAACCAGTTTTCTCCTCAACAATCCCATGTTATCACAATGTGGTTGCATGACAGGAATGGGAAAATTACAAACTTCACATTCCTCATGGGCAGGTCCTATCCCTGTTAACTTCAAGGTCAACACAACAGACGGAAAAAATCAAAGGAAACACAGCATTCGTTATCAATGTGAGGAAGTGATATAACCCCTTCTTGCCTCAAGCTCGCTTTTGAGTTACAAATGTAGTGACTTCATTTGCTGATATCTCGAGTTATACATGTCCGATTTGAATGAAAGTTTCGCCCTATTGCGAAGATTTAGTTCCTCTTTCACATATGAAAATTAAATTTTTGCTTTATATATGGTTCTTAGTTACTTTCTAATTGTGCCCATTGAAATATTGTCCATATTCGATACATTTCAATGATATTTCATCACTACGCTCCCCTCCTGTCAAAAAATGTAATTACGAAATGTTGAATACCCCCAGTTATTTTCCTTGACCCCCACCGGTCTTTCCCCGACCCCTCCCTACTCAGTTCATCGGAAATTCGCCTAACCCCATGCTTTTCTTAACTTTCAGACACCTCTCATTGGCGGCTGAAAAGTGACGCCCTGTTTTACTTCTCTCACAGAAATAAAAAGGCAGTATTGTCAAATGTACAATAACTTCACAGCTTACAACAGCAATAAGCTTTTTAAGCGAGCTGTTATGTTATTAATTGACTAACGTAACAACCTACGCCAACCATTGCTACTACGACACTGCAATGTTGAAATATGTAACGTTGGCGAAAATTAGGTCATACATCAGTAAAATAGGTTAAGCTTAACTAAAATTGACTCACAAAAATCGAGAAATTTAACTACACAGCATTTTGTTACTATTTAGGCCACAAATTTAGGTTACACAATTATGTAACATATGCAGGACTCGTTATGCACTAGCAAGCATTTGCCAAGACCTAAGCTAATTGCAACAAGCTTATTTTTTACGCAGCCATACAATATACTGTAGTGTTATTCGCAGTAAGCGGCTATTTTTTTAATTCCAAAATCTAATAGGCCTACAGAAGGCTCTAGTCATTATAGGAGAAGCGGTGTGTTTTGCCATGTAAGGTAACTTACAACCTGCTATCTTACATATTTGACTTTGTTTTGCTTGAAGATACTTTTTCCAGTGTCCAATATTCTCTTGTGAAGACCCGAAGAGGAAAAACCTATAACGATTACTCTAGAAGGATTTCTGCTCCCCGAGGGAAGCTACGTCCCCAAGAGACAACTTAGACTGGACGTGGCTTTTGGCTTACTCAAGAGAAAGGATATCACTTTGAATTATAGCAGCATGCAGAACTGTGTTCGTTATTTATACCGAGGAGCATTTGTACTGTAACTTTTAATACTATGATTCTTTCCTCAATTATCACATGTAATATTCATCATTAAAACAAAACGTTTCAAGCTGCAAAAATCTTTTGTTCCCAGTAATACTCTTGAAATACCAGATTGATTACGTAACCAGTCCAGTTACTGGTATCTGCAGTAGCCGGCATTTGTTACGCCAAACCAAGCCGTTAACTTCTTATTATGTGATACAGCAGTTCAGTTAAAGTGCATAACTCGTCTTAATGCTTAATGGACCTTTTAGCGACTTGGTCTGCGAGAAAATACTGGGTATTCTGCTATGTGAGATTGGATCAAATTAAAGTAAGACTGCATTAAAACGTTGGTCCTCCTTCAGCAGATGGGAGAGTTGACTGATAGCAGAGCAATCTGACTCATGCAAATCAGTACTTTTCTTTATTTCTATAGAGAATCATGAACTTGATATACATGTTAATGCTTAAGAAAAATCCGAAGACACACTGCTGTTGCTATGAATTTTCGCACACGATGGCATAAACTGTATACTCTGAAAAAAAAAACGATAAACCAATGATGCAGTTACTAAATTCTATCAGAGAGTTGCAACAGCCCTGATTCAATAGAGTATTGTAGTGCTGTACATACTATCTGTAGATATTGGTGTTTTGCATTCGACACAAATTTTCAATACCCCTTTATATTCCTGCTGAAGGCATCAGTATAAACTTTATCCCACAACATCCGTTATCTGTAATAAAATGATTATTTCTGTTAGACACAAACAAACCCACAAAAACCACTTTCCCGCCTAGCTTTGGTCTTCATTTGTACACTTCCTATAGGCATATGCGGCCTTGGGTGCACTCTACATACAGCCTTGTTGAATTCTCTTTCTGTTGACGAATTCACGAAATTCGTTTCTCTTTGAAGGTTTTAAGGCTTCATGGTGTCACGTGGGCTTTTCACATTTTCTTTCTTTGACCAGACGGGGATTTGGGCCTCTTTCTAATTGCCTTCCCTGGAGAAAATATCCTTTGTGAAGTTGGAATGGCACATGTAGTTACCCGTAATAATGTTCACTGGATCAGCATCTCGCAAAGTTAGTTCACGATCATAGGCCTTTGCCTTTGCATTACGGTGGCTTGAAACGCTCACCGAAATTAAATTTCTACCATCATTTTTACAATTACATTTCTGTCAATCATATTAATTATACGTTCTGTTTAGAATATAAACATGACCCTTATCACTTGTAGCCACCATTCTGAGAACATGTTTAGATGCTACTAAAGATACAGTTCAAATTTGAAAACCTGTGGCATTTAAACGCGTGTAGTAATTAAACATGTAATTTTCAGGCCTAAACACCAAACATATTTAGAGAATAAACGTGTTAACAGAGTGGGCGAAAACTAGTTTTTAACTGCTAAATAGTAAACACGTACTTTAAGAGGAGCGTATCATTTAATTTTTATTTACGAATCAGGTTAATGTTGTAGTTAATCTCCATAGAGCCGGCAGTGTAACAAGAAAAGAGCTTAGAACAGCATTTCAGCAGTATATAGTGGCGTAGCTAGGGAGAATGGGAATATGAGCACACACACACACACACACACACACACACACAAACAAACGTCCCCACATCCCCTACCCTCCAAAACGCCCATTGTAAAATCCAAGAAGGAAAAAAATACATATAATTATAATTATATGATGATTTCTTATTTGAAGCCCCCCCCCCCACACCCTTCGATACCCAACATAATTTTTTTCTGAGTAAGCCATTACCTTCATAGCAGGTGTCGAATATGTACTCCTGTTTTGGCTTACGTGGTATTACGAGTGTAGTCAGTGTGGGTGCGGGAGCAATACGCCTCCGCCGGGCGGGCAAAGTAAGCCAGTCCTCAGTAAGCCTGTGTGGAGTACGTCCACTTCCATGTGATAAGAGGAATTAAACATTTTTGCCATTGGTTGTATTCAGATATAAAGAGTTTTAGTTCTTTAATTTACTTCCAATTTAGTCAGTGGCATACAAACGGGAATGAGGGCTAGTCCCAAGTGGTGCCATATTAAAGTCGGAAAAAAGTAATAAGAAACATAAAAACATTGAGAAATACTGCCACTTTTAACGCACACCTACGCCAAACACTATCTTCTTTGCTCTTAAGCAACCTGACATGAACGAAAATTCTCACAAATGGTAGGGTCACCCCCTCCAGCCCCCCTAACAGACTAAGCCAAGTACACCCTTTAGCCTTTTACAGTAGATCTAGCCAAAAATAAGCACACACTAAGCTTTGCCAAAGTTTATACCATTGTACATCTGAGACATTTCACATTACCACAAGGTTCGTTAAAGGGGCCACATACCTTTTACATCGGCGAATTCCCTGTTCGAGTCAACAAAGGAATCTGCGTTAAGTGCTTACTACCGTACTCTAGGAAAGCTACAGTATTAGGTTTAGCGAATTTAGTAAAGTTCAGCTCAGTTCCTATAAGCTAAGGTCAGTTCAGTGTTAGACAGGGGCGCAGATCGAGTTTCAAAAGTGTGGGGGACAAACCACTAGTTTGATAATTTGTTTCATCGCTGTAAAGGTGTATTTTATGTGGTACTAGATTGCATGTAAGGGCACCTAACTTTTAAAAAATTTTCAAAGGGAAGTCCCCTCCCCCGGGCAAGTAATCACACAACATACTGCATGGCCCCCTTAGAGATAAATTCGGCTACGTCACTGATTATTACTGATTGTAAACCCGATACATGTCTATAATACGTATATTTGTGTATTGAACGCACGCGGAGCGCGCGAAAATTTTTAGTTACATTTTTTGGGCAAGTCATTACAGCCCCTATATCAAATTGGGCTCCAACGCCCATAATTATGACTTATAAAAAGTAAAAGCCTGGCAGCGAAAAGTGGGGGGCCATATGGTATTACGTCCCCCCGGACCAAAAAGTGGAGGGGACATGTCCCCCCTGCCCCCCCCCCCCGGATCGACGCCCCTGGTGTTAGAGTATAGTAACCTATTCACTGGTACTTTAGATTAGTTGTACTCCGACTCAAGGCTCAATAAATATCCATAGGCAGGTTTAACGTGTGCAAAAGTCACCTGACGCAACCACGTTCTGGAGGACAAACACACGCGGACGCTGGGTCATGTACTAAAGCGATGTGGTGCGTGGCGCAGTGATCTCAAGAACAAATAAGCGCGTCCACTGAATTTGACCTTTTGACCTTTGGTGCAAGCTTCCTATCGGAACTTTGTCAGATAGATTGTAGATGGACACTCGCTAGATTCACCTTCTCAATTTTTGACTGATGTACGATTATAACCAAGAAGATAAAAGAACTAAACCGACGTGTACTATTCGCTTTCGAATCCTTCCCATAATCCACCGTTAACTTAGAGGTCCCATTTAAGAGAACGATGGCCCAATATCTCACTTTTTAGCCACTTTACCGAGGTCGAAGAGTGTTGGAGGACCCTACTTTTGCAATATTTTCAAGCCTTTTTTCCGAATGTACACAGTAAGTGGGCTACTTCTGGATCGGACACTGAGAAACCATTAACGACGCCAGCTTTGGAACCTCTAAGCACCTTTGTAGACTCTCAAAGCTAATTCTATGATCACATGAGTGGAAGCGTGGTAAACGTTATGATTTTCCCCTTCCCTACACCCCTCGCCGACCAGTTTTGTCCCTCCCTTTTTTAACGAATAGGCCTATGTGGTTCCAAATATCACACAATCATACGTCTATGATAACTGTCTTTGTAATTGCCATATTTTGTACTGCATTATTTCACTTTGTGAACACTTATAAAAAGCAAATGCCTCACATCTAAATTTGATTAAAGTGTATACCGCACACGTCTTAATACTGATATCAGAAATTTGAAGATTTGTGTACAATATACTTGCTTCTTTTATGTATTTTATAGTATTAGGGCGAAACCGGGAGAAATATCTAAATTTGTTCTGGAATGAAGTGTTCTTCAAGTTCATGCCATAGCTCAACTGCAAAAAGTTAAACGTGGCTACCTATGATGTACCATGGAGCAACAAAGAATCAGTGGTGCATAGTGGGGCAAAATGTTTACGAAAAAGTTGAATGGGAGCAAGGTTTTCTGTATAGACTAGAACACACTTAAAGGTCATCCTTGAGTTCATAGAGAGGGACTGAATAAAGAAATGGGGCCCACACTTCAAAAGTGCTTTATTCTTTATTCTGGTACGCTATGGGCCAAACCATTGTGGCGCCTTGCTTAGGTAGTAGCTAAGGTTGTCCTCCTTTTCTGTCATCAGGGAATGGCAACCCTAGCCGTTACTGTGAAA
>WURT03648152.1:4411-15472 GCA_009936505.3 Holothuria glaberrima | reverse complement strand
TGAAAGGGCAATGTTAAGGTTTATTAATGATAAAAATTATCTATTACAAATTCTTGCTCAGACACTTTTTACCATTAGGTATAAAGCATACTGTATATGCAACCCCTGTCCACAAAAACTTTGATTTCTCACATTTTCCATAACTATTGGAAGTTGTACATGAGTAGTGTAGCTAATTGGAAACATTGTCATGCAATGATATCCTTCAAACTCTTCACAAAATAATCAATATCAACTCAACAAGCCCCTTAAATATGAGTTTTCAAACAGATGCACCTAATTAGTGTGCTTAGAATTCAATCATTCTTTACAAAATAATTGTACACTGTACAGTAGCTTTCAGAATACTGTAAATGAATATTGTACAGTAGTAATTTACACAGCTTTTAATTAGATGTTTTTTGCCAGCCACTGCTAGAGTACTTGTGTTTATGTATGCTGACTGCAAACCACTTGCTCAAGTGACATAGCAAATGGCATGATTAGGCTGGTGTGGCTACCAAAGGTGAAATTAAAGTTAACCGAACTACGAGCCCCCTCTGTTCTAGATGAATCACCTGGTTTTCAATTCTTTAATTTTGGTGGAACCAGGAGCTTCAGTACTCCAGGCTTGCAAGGAGACAGCAAATCATTACAACAATGTATGCAATAATTAAGTAGTTTGGGCAGGCTGTACTGTTGTTTAAAATGTTGCTCTTCGTAATATTGTTGTGGTGGTCCTATGGGAGCTGTTTATCATGTGATGAGATCAAAAGGATCCTCGCTCCCACTTTAATTCTCTCTTGTCAGCTACTCCATTGGTTCACAAGCTTGGTATGGTGTTCATTACAGGTGGACAAGTACTTTGTTGGGGAGCTTCCTCCAAAACAAATAACTTTCACCAACCTCAATGACAATGTTCGGGAAGGGTTCCTGCGGTCAATGTGTGAGCAATATGGAGATGTGGAGAGTATCAAAATATATCACCATCCCAAAACTAGGAAGCATCTTGGCCTGGCTACGGTAACGTACACTAAAACAAGATATGCTAAGGAAGCCGCCATGGGTCTTAACAGGACCTCAGTGATGGGCAAAATAATTATAGTGCAAGTGGATGCAGGAGGTGAGTAACACTTGGAGGTACACTGTTTAGGGGGTTGGATAAATTATTTTAGGGGTTGGGATAAACCATCTTAGGGGTTGGGGTAAACACCAGAAAGTAGAATATGGAGATGGACAGGACAAATGACGGGATGGTAGTAGTTGGAAGTAAGGTGGGAAAGGTTATATGGGGAGGAGGGGATTACTGTACAGTAAGTGTGAAATAAGTAGAAATGCTTTCTTAATGGGAATCCACAGATTTAAGTAAGGTTTTAAGGAGTATACTGTTGAAAGACTTGAAGGAAGTCACTTCTAGTCTTGTTGAAACTGCCTTTGTTACTATGTGGAATTTTATTTGAAGTACATGACACCTAGGGACAATGCAGGTTACATGACTATGGAAAATATCTGCTCAACCAGGTGGAGTTTTCTCAGTGAAATGGTTTTAAGAGTTCAGTATAGGTTTTGGAAAAATACATCACAGTGTCATACTGTGCAGTATGTATCAAAAGTTTGGAAATAGCGAAAGTGATAGGTAATGTTATACTTGTATTCTTATTCAAGTAATACTACTATAGCCTCACGCAGTTATTAAGTGCAAGAAACTATATCTCTGATAAAGCAATTGATTACATTCCATTGATGTTCTTTCAGAATCATTCTTATGCGACTTACCCTGCTCTCTTTGTTTTATGTGTTCAAACCTTCAGGCAAAGAATGCCATAGAACATATGAATGCCTTGTAAACAACACTACCCCAAGCACTCCAGGGGGCAGCAGTACATCATCTGGACCCCGTGATCCAAGGGGAAGGAGTTTGTCAGACACTCCTGGCAGGACACCATCACTACCTGCAACTCCTCATTCAGATCGTAGCAGTGGGAACCCGCCTCCACCTCCTCCCCCACCACCACCACCGCCCCCTAGTGAGCATCAAGCCACTGCTTTTACATCTCAGGGAAATGAAGGTTTCGTCACCCCCAGCACTCCCTCAGATGGTATGCAGACACCAAACATGGCAAATCGGTTTGGAAATATGAACATCCATCAAGACTTTAACAGACACCAAGGGGGACCACCACAGTTCCCTTCTCACCCACCCACTCTTTCAGATTTTATGCAACCAGATGCAAGGTCAAATAGACCCCCTTTCCGAAGGAACTTTCATGACCAAGCTGTGCGGGGTGAACAACACATGTTTGGATCTGGGCCCAGGCCTGGTCCTGGTGTTGAACGTGGTCCCAGACCTATGCATCAACACCAGCAGGGTTTTATGGAATCTCCAGGAATGATGCAACAGCAGCCATTTTTTCCAAGTGACAATGAATGGAATCAAGGGGGTTTCCAGCCCCCTCCTCCAGTGCAACCACCTGTCAGGCCTCATGACTTTGAGTACCACCAGCCTGGTTTCAACAATGCAGTATTCACACCACAGCAGGAGCCAAACTTTGTACACACTCCTCATCAGGAGGAACCAAACTTTACCCATCCAGACCTTGCTGTATCAAATGAACCCCCTCCAGACATTGAACTTGATGAATATGAGTCAAAGAGGAGGGAGAAAAATAGGAGGAAAAAGAAATACCAAAAAGAGAGGAAGCAAAGAGAACGTGTAAGTGGTGGATCTGTGCCAGCAGGGGTCCCTCAGCCCCAGGTCAGCAAGCTTGAACATTCCAAGGCAGATGTGAAAAGGCCAGAATTAGAGCGGAGGATATCTATATCTAGTGATGTGAGTGAACATAATGAGGCCTCCCAAGATGAAGATGATGATTTGCGGAGAAGCTTGGACTCTCGCATCGAAGCATTACTTCAGGCTAGTCACACTCCAATTGAGTTTGGTCTGAAAGAAATTAAGAGCCCTGAAAGAAGAAACAGTACTAATGAAGAGCAACAGAAATCAAAAAGTACAAGTGATAGCGTGTCTAGTAGTGCTAAACATTCTTCCAAGGGAACGATAGAGAAAAGCTCAAAACCAGCTGAAAATGTGCAAAAATACAGTTCAGGTTTCCATAAACATTCAAGGGATTCGTCCCCAGATAGGACTTCTGATAGTAGGAAGAGAAACTCTTCAAAAATAGTGCCTAGAGACTCAAGTTCTGGTCGTCACCATAAAGGGGATGACAGGGAAAGGAGGAGAAGGAGACCATTTACTCCCCCTCCAAAGCTAGATCCTGATTCTCAGATAGCTTTAGGTGATCTCTCTCCTGAGAACATTGGGGATTCCCCATTGGATGCTGCTGATGATGTTAAGAAAGGGGGTTCCCCAAGAGTTGCACACAGTTCATCATCTACTCCTGTAAAAGATGAAGAAATAGAGTCTGATAAGCTTTCAACAAGCAAAGTAAGTTTTTTTTTTTTTCTTGTTTCCTTTCTGATGTATTGAAATATAATTTGAAGTTCCAGATAACAAGTGAGTTTTACAAAATGTTACTGTAGTACCTGTAGCTTTCAACACATACACATATGTACTGCAGTAAACAGGTGATCACATACAGTACTACAATTGTAAAAATGTTAAAAAATCATAGCAAGGTATATATATTTTTTTCTGTAGTAAAGGAAGGGATACAACTCATTTAGGTCTGAAGTAAGTGTTAGTACTATGAGATTTGGCACTAAAAGTTTCCAACCAGCAAAGTTTATAAAAAAAAAATGATAAATTCTGCCAGGCACTATATGTATTTGATTTGATCTGGGCTTATCTTTTTACCTGTAGGCATATTCCCTGAAAAAGGTTCAAAATTCTGTATGTCGAAAGCAGACACACTTTACTGTGCCCTGCCTCTAGGTGATGATCAGTATGCCAGGCACACAGAAAATCTTCATCACACACTCATATCCCTGCACACCATTGCATTATTTGTGCTACATTTGCTCTGTATCTGCTGGGATCAGGTGAAGAGAACAGTTTTATGTATATTCAGGTAACCATGTGAGCTGGTTTAATGGAGTGAAGTTAATTGGGCACTTCCATAGATTCACTGTAATGGTCTGTAATTGAAATCATTCCTTTAAAAAGATAATCAGGGGCATAAACAAAGTCTGGAACCCCTTACCCTGTGGACATGTTCCCATTTTACACAAGTAACTTCTCCCTTTTAGCTACAGTGTATCCTAAATTATTCACTCAGTTTGTTAGCCTAGGAAAAAAGGTCTCCTGAAATTTTGATGATTGTTTACTGTATAGTGGGAAATTTTCATGGGGGTTTCATTTTCGCTCTTTTCACTGTCAAATAACTAATCGCAAATTTAAGAATGGCGAAAAGAGTACCTTAACACTGCCTGTACGGAACAACAGGTATGTTAGCTGATTCTTACAGGTGCAACCGTGACTTCTTCCCCATGGGAATATGTGGACAAGGTCCAGAATTGCAAAATATTAGCCTCACAGAAATTTCCCCCTATACAGTATTCCTCAGCCCACCCCCATCCCCATCAGTCCAGTTCCATGTACTCTTATTTTTTTTTTAGTACTGCTACAGCTCGTCTCCTGTTCAAAAGGTCTGGTGCTCATTGATTTAAGGCAATATCCTCATCTTACAAAGGGTTGGAAACAAAGGGGTGATGTATGTAGATTATAAACTGAGTACCTCCAGCAGGACTTGAATTTGTCAACAAATATGTGGAAGTCACCCAAAGATTTCTGGGTTAAACCTGCCTCGATTGCAGTTTTTTTTTCTCTTTTGGAGATAATGGTAACATGAGTTCTGCTGTTAGAAATCTTTTTGCTAAATGCATTTCAAGGAAACATGCACACATAGGGTAAAGAGCCGAGAGGCAGTGTTCTTTAACTTCACACAAGTTTTTCTTTTTTTACAAGTCTTTCTCCAAAAAAAATTTTGGAGAGAATTTCAATTAAGACATCACTCAAGCCAGGAAATTATATTTTACATCAATCCCACAAGGTCTCAGATGATGATGATGGGGGCCACCAAGCCATGGACCAAGCTACAGATGAAGAAGACAGAATGAGCATGTCCTCTTTAAGTGATGGCGATAATGCCCCCAACCTGCAGGTCCATGCACCCTTTCCGCCAAATATTCATCATCCTCAGCCACCCATACCCGGAGAACTGCCACCTCCACCAGAGGAAAACATGAACCGTCTGCTTCAAATGTCACCTTGGATGAGGAACCAGAACCAAATGCCAGATAGGGGGCCAGGTATGCCAGATAGGGGGCCAGGTATGCCAGATAGAGGGCCAGGTCTGGGACCTAACCACATGATGAATGGTAACCAGATGATGAATTCTGGTCCAATGTTTCAAAACTTTGCTCCTTGGATGAATAATAACCCAAACTTTCCTCCTGGGTTTCCTCATGCCTCGATGCCAAATCAAGGAGGATTTCAACCAAACTTTCAGAATCAAGGTCCAATGGGCCAGGGGCCATTTAATGGTCCCCAAAACAATTCAATGGGAAATAACTTTAATGGTAGCTTTCCTCCATTTCCGCCTCATCAAATGGGGCAAGGACCCATGCCTTTTCCTCAGGGTGGGGATCAGTGTAATCCCTTCTTTCCTCCAGGAACAAACCATGGACCTAATCATCCAAATTTTGACCAGCCACCCCACAACCACTCAGCACACCTTCAAACCATGGCAGGTATGAGTGGAATGTTTCACAATATGGGTGGCCAAGGTGGTCCCATGGGCAATGGACCATTTCCCAATTTTAATAGCCCACCACGAGGTCCGATTCAGCCACAAATGAATCCTGCATTCATCACCGAATTTAGAGACGTGAACGAAATGAATGCCAATCATAATTTAATGCTGAGCATGGCAGGCAATTTACCAGTCAGTCCGAACCGATTTCTTGGTCCTGGTCAGGAATGGATATCACCCATTAAACCAAAGGAACCAGAACAGATTCTTGTGGATGATGTCCTAGGGGTAATGGTTATGGAACTGAAACAGGTCGTTAATAAAGACCTGGGGAGAAAAATAGTGGAAGTTTGTGCTTTCAAAACATTTGAGACGTGGTGGGATGATGCTGTCAGGAGGGCAAAGGTGAGTTTAGCATTGATGTTTATCTGTTTTGGCTAACTATAGCTCATATAAAATTGGAATTGTAGGCCTGTTTAGGCCTTGTCAGCATATTGAGTTTGATTCTTTACTATAAAGTCTGTTTGAAGGTAATGTGTATGGTCAGGGGCTGTGTCTTTAAGAAATATAGGATGTACCTAACATTGGAAAAACTGGCAAGAATTCCTGTTTTCAGAGTTTTATTGCAAACATTCCAGGGTGCTTTGACCCAATCTGGATTTATTGCTAAATACTCCTTCCATGTTAATGTATGTAATACTGTACTCCAAAATTTGTGCTTATCTGAAATTTGTGCAGCTATTTTAGCATCAGTGCTAGGCTGTGTAAAAAGCTGTTGACATTCCTAGTGATGATGTATCTACAGATAAAAAGTCCTTTTCATGTTACATTATAATGCTTTAGTGTCAATTGTAACCTCCCCATACTCGTGTGATAATAGGTACAACACCTTGCTATTTCTTTTTGTGTGTTAATTTTTGTATATTGTTGACTTTTTATTCACTCCTGTAGGAAGTGTTTGTTATACATTTTATTATTTTGTCATTTTATGATTTTCAGTAAATTTAAACTTCCCCTCTTCCCTAGAAAGTGTCAAAATCTTGGTAAAAGTTAATATTGTTTGTGATAGGGCAGGATCAAACATTTGTTGATCCACCAGTAGAAATAAAAATATATATTCATTTTTGTATGTAAAGGAAAACTATATGAAGTCAATAATTTTGGTATGTACAGTAAGTATGGCTCATCACAAGGGACCTTAGCAAGTTAAAAGTGACCTTAACAAGAAATAATGCTGCATTGTGGTAAAGTTTCCCCTTCCCCCCCATTCCTCTGAATTTTTGGATTGAAATTGTCATGGCTGCAGTTGTACTCACCTATACAGCCGATGAAAGAGGATGATAGAGAGATTTTCATCGATGCCAAGATGGAAAGGCCCATCCCACCGAGTATACTAGACAACAAGGAGTGGACCAAGAATTTGGCAAGTGAGAGTTTCAACCTTGGACTTGGATTCAGAGCTGGAATGCCAAAAATGCCATCCTTTAAGGTGAGTTAGGTTTCATGGTCTTATATTTATTGTTGGAGATTTGGTACTTAGGAACCTTCCCAGACATCTTTCCTTTCCTATTCTTCAAAGTAACTTGGTAGCAGGAAAGTGAATCATGAAAATGCAATTGTTTGCAGGTCTGTCCACAACCCTCATAGCCTAATTAAAGTACAAAAATCCAGCAGTAATCTCATTGTTGAAGTTGCATTTTATAATGCTGCCTAATACCTATGACAGATATTGTGGCATTCCCAGCCAGGGTTCATGTCTGTAAATAGTTTATAGAGATGGAAAATGTCATGGAATTTCAAACTTTTATGAGTAGGTACATCAAGTATTGCAGCCTGTAAATTGAGTATGAGGTTGTAATTGTGGCTCTCTTGATCAATTCCATGCCCATCCAGGCTATCTAACACTATGATCTGAAACATTGTAAGTGAAAAGTTATCTTCACACAACATTTAGTAAATGTATTTGATATTCTTCAAACTCTCTTAAATCATCTCAAAGGTAAAGAGAAAACTGCCACCGCCCAGAGAAGTTGCAGAAGAAGAGGAAGACAGTGACAAGCTGAAAACCAGACCAGAAACACCTCCACTCCTTGATGATGACCTTTCTGGTATGGAGATGGCATCTTTTAAATATTTTAGTTTTTCTCATTTAAGTTAATAATTGCTATGCATACAGCTACTTGTTTTTTTTCCAGCTGTCATGTGCTTCTATGCTCACCAGTATTTCACATTGAAGGCAAAATTTTCACAACTGTTTTGCCCATGCCCCAGGGGCCTCTTCTGCATTTTTTTAAAAGTGTGAGGATATTACCTTGGGAGACTGTATTTGTTCTTTAGCTATAAGTATGTGATGATGGAAATATATTCAAGAGTACGAACCTTAAAAATTATCTGGGACAGTTATTACATTGGTATATTTCCTCAGTGTTTCCCAGGTAAATCCTTTTGCAGATGAAAAAATCCTCCTTCAGAGCCCTCTTGGTCAATTCTGCAATGTGATCAATTCTGCAATGTGGTTGTATGACATGAAGCAGTTGTAGGATTGGATGCTTTTTCCAGATGAGACATTAATCTATTACTAGCTAACACCACCCCCCTCCCCCCTCAACCTGGATCTAGAACCCATTGTCAGCTGGATGGATTGGAGCAGGCTGAGTAAAAAGGGTTGCCTTCCAACCCACCATAGGAACTCATGGAGGACACTAAGTCACCACATTCCTTTGTTTTCTCATATTTTTGTCAGTAATATTCCTGTAAGGCAAAATTTTTCTTTGGATGGACTGAGGACATACAAAATATTTTTTGGAATAATGCAAAGAAAATACTTGTACACAGAGATTTGCTGGTGACCTATTTTAGCTAGCTTATGTCAGCCAAGTGTATTGAAACTTGTTAAATGAGGTCATCAAGTTTGCAAATTGCCCTCAAAACTTTTTGTGGAAATTTAGAAACTCCCTTCTCATGTTATTACTAACCTTAAAGCACTGATTGTGTGTGTGTGTGTGTGTGTTTTCCTAGCTCCAACTGGTATTGTAATATGAGGTACTTGAAAAGACACTGAGCACTCTTACAACGAAGCATTTGAGGCATCTGCAGGTTACATAGCTGTAGCAGCTAAAGCTTTGCTAGTTTGACATTGTGCCCAATATGAAGTCATGAGGTGAAGATAATTTTGGAGGACTTTTCCTAAGTTTTATCAGTATTATTTTCTGATGAGGAAAATGTTGAAAACAGATAAGTGAAGGAGATCTAGCAGCAGTTGTAGAAGCTCTGTTCATGAACTGAACAGTCAGTCTTATGGCCACAATCATGGCATGACTTTGCATTCAGTTTTCCAGACTTATTTGTTCAGTGACAATTGTTAATCACCCTTTGTGTTTAATACTTGGTGCCAGTGCTGATATTACAAGGATCATTGCTTACTAATATGAAATGTTTTAACAGACATCATCATTCTTTCTTTTTCCACCAATTTTTTTGTAACAAATAGACGCCGAAAAAGATGCAGCAGAGACAACAAGCCAGGTATCTGATGAGGAGGTTGAGAAGGAAGAGCCAAAGAGGAGGAGGAAATTGAGCACCTCCAGTGAAGAGTCTGAGGAAGAAGAGGAGGAGGAGGATGACGAAGAAGAAGAAGAAGAAGAGGAAGAAGATGAAGATGAAGATGTGGAAGACATGGAGGAGGATGAGGAGGAAGTAGAGAAAGAAGAGGCAAAGGTAGAATTGCAGAAGAAGAAGGAAGATGTTGCAAAGAGAAGAAAAGAAAAGAAAACAGGTTTGTTTGAGATAAGGGAATTGAGAAGTTTGCAAAGAGAAGGAAGAAAAAAAAAGGTTCATTTGAGATTACGGGAACCGAAAAGTGTTGGAAAGAGAAGGAAAAGAAAGAAAACAGGTTTGTCTGAGATTGGGGGGGGGGGGTTGAAAATATGCAATGAGAAGGAAACTAAAGAAAACGGGTTTGTTTGAGATAAAAAAATTTATGTGGAAGACATGGAGGAAGTAGAGTAGGAGGAGGCAGAGGTGGAGTTGGAGAAGAAAAAGGAAAGAAAACCAGTTTGTTTGAGATGGAGGGAATTGAAAATTTTGCAAAGAGATGGAAAGAAAGGGAAACAGGTTTATTAGATATTGGGGGAGTTGAAAAATATGCAAAAAGAATGAAAGAAGAGAAAACAGGTTCGTTTGAGATTGGGGGAAGGAAATATGTTAGATTGTAAGGTAGGTGAAATTGTGGTTTTCAGCATTTAGCTAACCTTCTGAGTGTGTCAGGAAGATAGGTATGGGAAGGCAGAGGGCAAATTAATGTTTTTGCCCATTGGTTTAAATACAAAATCACAGTTTATTTAATACTTGGACTGTCTAATTTTTGCTGTTTCTGCACTGTCCCAGAAATACTCTCTATTGAGAATGTGTGCCCCCATACCCCCACATGCTTTGCCCACTTGCTATCTACTGTATGCCACCTGGAATTTTCACTTAGGAAAATGATTAAATCAGAGAGGACATGGTCATCTAAGTCTGCATGATGTCATGTGACAATGTTTTGGTCCCATTTCAGTGGCACCCTTCCCACCTCACGGTATACTGGCCTAAGAAGTTGTCTTTCCATCATCATTGCCAGCAGAATGGCATTTTACATTACTGTCTTTTGGCCAGCCTTTCTGCTTTCTGTTTGGACGCTGCTTTACATTTGGTACCTCCACATTTGGGCAGGGAGTGGATGGGATCTCCCTCCACATACCCCATGAGTTTGATGAGTACCCATCTTTTTAGGGATTCCCTCCACATACCCCAGGAGTTTGATGAGTAACCATCTTTTTAGGGATTCCCTCCACAAACCCCAGGAGTTTGATGAGTACCCATCTTTTTAGGGATTTCTAGGTAAGCTGGCACTTTCAGGTATTGACAGGCTCGTATTAGAGTGGTCAGGCAATTTAGCCACATGCCACATTATCTTGGGGGGGGGGAAGTATTGGGGCAGTATTTCTCGAGAAATTTTGAGAGGAGGAATTAATTTTGTTTGTATGAGATAATGGGAATCTTGAGTTTTCCATTGGAAAGTGATATTTAAGATGATTTGTGGACTGGAGTGAGAGGCCAGAGGACTGCCTTGATAATTACATTTGGATTTAAAAGACATTAGCAGAGTTTGTTTCCTGGAATACAGGACAATCCTTCCATCTTTGGTTTCAAAATTTGATGATTGAGCTGTACACTTTTGCCATAAATACACTCAGAGTTGAAATCGATCCACAGAACTTTTGCAATTAAATCTTATTACATTCATTAAAATGTCCTTGCTAAAATCTTACTCTCTGTATAAAAATTGTTAAGAAAGTGAAATGTGACACAGTAAAATGTTTCAGTCTTGGTAAAA
>WURT03648141.1:0-19278 GCA_009936505.3 Holothuria glaberrima | reverse complement strand
TGACTAATCAGAGGGGTTTCTGCCTCTCAACGAAAGGACCGGAAATGGTATCGGGTGTCACTCCGAGACTCTCAAGATAGCATTAAACAACTTTCTAACTTAACAAAAATAGAGGGCAGCATACATAAACAGTTTTCTCAAAACTGGTATCCTTACAGTTACACCAACTACAAATGAAACCTATGGTTCCTTCCTCTGCTCTCTTCCCTCTAAACGCTCTTTTCCTTGACTAAGTTTCCCCTCCCCCTTTTGATCCTTTTTTTTAAGTTTTTCTAACCCTTATACACCCTTAAGTACCTCATGTTTGGGTATTCATTACTCCCCAATTTTAACACCTTCCACACAAATGCACAACCGGTGCTCAGTGCTGTGGCCAAGTGGATAAAGGCAGTGTTATTTGAAGCGATGAAGCTTAGCAACTGGGAGGTTCAGGGTTCGATCCCCGGCCTGGTCAAAGTAAGGTGGGTATTTTCATCCAAGAAAAATCTATGGTTTTCCCATCTGAACTGGCCTTTGAAAAGAAACCAAATGTGATATAAATTGTTGAGTCGGCTGCCACCTGATGTAAAGTTGTAATTCATGAACCGTGGGCTTCCTCCACATTCGTGGTAGCTTAGCATTGTAAAGCAACTGCCCCTCAGGGCCCTGAAGTATAACCTGCCACTGGTGTTCTTTGATAGGATACCAGAAGGGAAGGGTAGGTAATGAATCCGAACCGCAAGGAATTTCGAAGTATGCAAGTGACGCAGATCGTTGGAACAAGATGGCAGACATAGGGGGTGCGGTGCTAAAGCTACTCTGGGTAGCGCCTGAAGCTCAAATTAAAGCAAATTAGACATAGTAAGGGGTAAGTATGTCTGTGAAGTGAATTATAACACCTGGTGTTTTCTCATTAATAATGAAGTATACAAGTAGTGAAGGGTTGGTAATGAATCATCTATTTTCACTCCTAAACTGTAAACAAAGATGATTTAAAACAGCCCCATTATCTATATGACACATACTAATCAATGTAAACATTTTCACACCAAACCAACTACTGTACATCACAAACATATGTACAGAATAAATACATGCACACAGTAACAAAGAGCTGAACAACCATGTCAATGGCTTCTACACACAATTCCACTTGCTTGCTTGAAATTTTAAAATTTTGGGCTAAAAACTTATTTCTGAGCTACAAATGTATACTGAAATTTCTTTCTGTGAGAACCTTACATCTTACAAATAAAGCTAGCATGCTACATAGTTTGAATAAGCTATCCTTTTATACTGTATGTATAAATCATGGTTTTAAATATGTGAAAATTTTATGTACCACGAATGTAATGTTTCCCTTTAAAGGGGAAATGCAGTCACCCCAATCAGCATTAGTATGTCCCCTCACTCTAGTTCATGAATGGCCTATTTTGATCATGTGACAATATTTTTGTTAGTGAATTGTAAAATTGAAGGAGAATTTTTCCTTACTTTACCTATTGTTTGTAATAGTTGTGTTGAAAACTTCTTTAGAGGTACTTGTAATGCAATAAGAGGAGATTTTTTAAAGTTTGCTGATTTTCAAAGCAAATTTTTGGGCGACTGCCTATTGCCTTTGAACTTGCTCTATGTCGATTCCAAGGAGAAACAGAAAAATACGAAAGAAGTTACAACTAGTCTTCACAAAATTCTGTGACTTTCCTTAACTTCTGTCTTAATAAGACCATTTCATGATTGAAAGTATTCAAATGTCCACTATAATTTGGCAGGGATTTACCAAATTTCCATTCATTAAGTCAAATTTACTTCAAATGGTACCTTTTTTATGATTTTCTTCTCTTTACAAGGTTCCTAAATATGAAGTTACGAAAGTTTCTTAAGCTGACCATGACTTTCAAAAGGGAACCAGAAAGCCCAAAGGCTTAGTGATTCCTTGCTGAAAGGGGGATGTTGATCCCTCATATTTACACTTCTTGACTACATCATTTTTTAGGATGCATTCACAATTTGACTCCTGCTTCCCTCACATGACCTTTGAACCCCACCAAAACTTATATAACAAAAAAACTGAAAAAAAAAAAAACATGTCTTAGAAGAGATTGGTCTGTGCCTTCTCTCATGCATTTAATAGTTAGATGAGGTTTTAAGGCTCAGTTTCTAACAAATTGGTTTAAGTCAAGCTGGCCACAGCCTTTTTTCCAGTTGTGGTTCACTGGCTTGTTTTCCCTACTCCGTTGCTTATGCTGAGCACCAAACCACAATGGCAGTAGGTTCCATTTTTAAAGTCTTTGGGTATGACCCGACCAGGATTCGAACCCCTGACCTTCCGGATGCAAGTCGGATGCTCTAACCACTTGACCATGCAGTCGGTCTCCTTTCCTGCAATGTCATGTTTAGTTTTTGACCTCTAGTGACCTCAAATGACTTGTCACCTCCACCAAAAACAAAATGGTTCTTCCTCTCATTATGACAAATCTATCAGGAATCAAAAATGATGGAAAATCCATGATTTAGTAATATTAAAAGTACATAGGAAGACTGTTTTAGCTCCTGGCTCCATGCAGAATTCAAAGGACTGATAGTAAAACATACACTTTTTAGGAAGTTACAATGACTTTAAAGAACTTCACAACTTTATCATATTAACAAAATTTTGTATGCTTTCCAGGCATGGAAAATGTAAACTTGAACAAATTCCATAGCTTTTAAAGACTTTTCCAGCAAGGAGGAAGGGATCCTGCCTTTTCCAGAGTTGCCACATTCCTGTCATGAATACTACAGTATGTAATATAGAAGAAGTATCTTTGGGTCACTATGGAGAATTTCTCTTTGCTACATCTAATTTGCATAATTTCTACAGAGAAAGCTATCATACCAGATGAATATTCTTGACACTACACTGACACTAAGCCAGCGGTGTATCTGTCATTTTGACCTAGCATGGGAACATAGACCAAAAAATTCCCCCAAAACTCAGGAGAGGCACTTTAAGAAGCTGAAATTGAACACTGACTAGAACTAAGATATTTATACATTGTAGGTGTTAAACCATGGGTGACTGAAGAGCTGTCTGGTTGCATGGTCCCCACTGGCTTGAGATGAACTTATGGGATGAACAAAAGATAGTGAACAATTTATGGATAGGGCATTGAGCACTCAGAAGAGTGGTCACATGCCAGTTATAACTCCCCTGCTTATTATTTCAATAAAATCAACACTGAAATGCCAGCGCCCAGCAAACACTAGCCTTTTGAGTGGCAGAGTAGATAAGAACACTAAGTGGCACATAGTGTCAAAGTCCTACAGTAAAATTCCAGTTTAGTAATACATACTGTAGATTTGAGGCAGTCAGAATGAGTGGAAAGAGAATGAGGACAAACTTCTGGCTAACATGCTGGACATTGGGGCGCAATCCTGAAACTACCCCAAATAGAATGCAAAGTGCAAAACTAATGTAAAATAGATGTAGCAAACCCATAAATGTATGTCTGCAAAGTTGGCAAAGTTGTTAGTAACGTGGTACAACACCCTCTGTATGAGGGTACCCTACCATTTTTCTTTCCTTAGTTTGCCAGGTCTCGCAATTTCCAATTGTCTTTTGATTTTTTTTTTTTTTCGTTTCTTCAGGTAATAAGGAAATGGTTAGGAAATGTAAAGAGGCGATAAAGAGGGACTACATAGATCCCACTCTAAGTATGTAAATTAGATATTAAGTAGCAAACAGAAGTATGCTTCTGTGGGATAAATACCTCATGCTGACTTATTTTTAGCCAAGGTTCCTTACCTCTGCAATAAAAACTACCACCAAGGTGTCCATCTTCTCCTCCTGAGAAAGAGCACTGACAATGGACTTGAGGGTATCCATGAGATAAGATTCCACTGTCCTCTTAATCGTTGGGATTCCAAGGACCACAGACACTGTTTGAAAGAAAATACAGACACTTGACAACTTCTTGGACAAAAATATAGATGGAAGAGATCATTTACTTTGTCTGTCTGTCTGTCAGTCAGTCAGTCTGTCTGTCTGTCTGTCTGTCTGTCTGTCTATCCATCTGTCCATCAACCTATACACATAAAATACAATAAAAAAAACAAATGCAAAACTCATGTGTCCCTCAAACCCACAACAAACAAGAAAACTTGGCTCATTGAATGATCAAAATCTTCAGATGCTCAGCTTGAAGTATGACAATCAGAAATACAGTTGCTTTTTGGTATTGACATTTCTTCCAACAGATCAAGAATGAACATCCATCGATCAAATATACAAACTCAAGGTAAATATCCATATAAAGCTAGCAGGCCTAATATGCCAAGGCCAAGTTTCATAAAGAGTTACGATCAAACTTAAATTTCACCAGCCATACAATCATCCTATTGAAATCAACCTTAAGATCTATCTTAAACCCTTTAAGAAACGGGCCCAAGTCTTGTAAACTTACGGGTAATTATCAAGGGATACATAGGAGGTAAGGAGGGGCCATATAAAGAGGTAAGGAGGGGTCATGTAAACACTTAAATACAATCTGACAGCAATGCTTCCAGAGTTACATTTCCCTTCACATCACGTTTACCATGCAACCACACTAAAGATTTGGGCTTGGGCGACTCAAAAATGTTTTGAGTCAGGTACCTGCGGTCCTTCAGAGTTGCCAGTCTTTAACGGCATCATAACTGACACAGGAACATAATACCTCAGGTGCCTTAACCTGTCAACTACTAGCCTACAGTACTGTAGCAATGTGTATTAATACACCAATAAGCTTGTACACTACAGACTTGTTAACTTCTGAGATGCTAAGTAACATCACATAATCACAGTGGCCACCTAAATGGAGAACTTGCAACTGAAGAGAGAAAAAAATCAAAATAGGCAGTTGCATTGAATTGCTTCATTAAGCCTTTGTAACAACACAAATGTAAACTCCAAAATATTTTGGTGCATATTTTAACATTAGTGAAAACTCCTTACAGGCTGTAGGAGCCACAAGTTTTACAGGCTGTAGGAGCTACAAGTTTTACAGGCTGTAGGAGTCACAAGTTTTACAGGCTGTAGGAGCCACAAGTTCTACAGGCTGTAGGAGCCACAAGTTTTACAGGCTGTAGGAGCCACAAGTTTTACAGGCTGTAGGAGCCACAAGTTTTACAGGCTGTAGGAGTCACAAGTTTTACAGGCTGTAGGAGCCACAAGTTCTACAGGCTGTAGGAGCCACAAGTTTTACAGGCTGTAGGAGCCACAAGTTTTACAGGCTGTAGGAGCCACAAGTTTTACAGGCTGTAGGAGCCACAACTCCAAGGAAAATAGTTGGTACTTAACTCTTGGCCAGGAATCAAAACTCTGATATAGAGTAAGGTAAAATGCCCAAGCCTA
Organism: Holothuria glaberrima; assembly: GCA_009936505.3. NCBI lineage: Eukaryota > Metazoa > Echinodermata > Holothuroidea > Aspidochirotida > Holothuriidae > Holothuria > Holothuria glaberrima. The sequence continues at coordinate 13,925 of WURT03648141.1, read as the reverse complement.
CAAAGATTTTCAATGTGACACATGGAAAGTTGTTAATACATGAAGACATGGGCAGCAAACCAGGGAGGAGACATGCTCCCCCCCCCCCCAATATTTGAGAAATTACCCATTGACTTTGATTTTACACACAGTAAATTATTTGAAAATGGGGTCATGTCTTCCCAAATATTGAGAACATATCACCACCAATGCATGAAGAGCTAGGTCACTTCAGTTCAAATCATAAGGCAGTAATTGAAGACCACTAGCCAAGTATGCAAACAAACTCAGTTACAACCAAGTTTACTGATGTACTGCAACTTCAATAACAAAGACTCAGAACATTTAAATGCTAACACTGGTCATTGACCTGAATAACTATGGTACTGATATGCCATACCAATTTTCTAATTATTAAGAATATCCAAAAGCTTTTTCGACATCAGTTACGTTTGTTTATAGTACCATTCATCACTAGATAAGTATGTGGTTGGAAGATATATCTATTACTGATGAACTATATAAGAAGAGAGTTGTTGTTGCTGTTGTTATTATGCACTGTGTAAAAACAGTTGTTGCTGTTGCTGTTGTTGTTATTATGTGCTAACAACAACAGCAACAAAAACAAGTTGTTGCTGTTGTTATTATGTGCTGTATAAGAACAGAGTTGTTGCTGCTGTTGCTGCTATTGTTATGATCTCTGGTCTCTCACAACCTCTCAGTTGGTATTCAGTTTTTACTCTCTCTTGTTCCTAAGACCTTGGGATCTTACCTGGACCCTGGGAGGTGGAGCACCCATCCTAGTAAGTGGGTACTGCCTAGCAGTACTGTCTTTATCAGCGGTCTAGGTTCATGGTTGCCTAGTATCTGTCCCAGGCAGGACTCAAGGTTGTTTGTGATGGCTCCTAATGCTCCAAACACCATTGAGACTACTTTTATTATTGTTGTTGCTGTTGCTGTTATTATTACACTACTACTAATAGTATTTTTACTATTATCGTTATTCTTCTTACACAAGAAGTGTGCCAGGAATAAAGCTTTCCATCACATCATTACAAAATTTTCCCATATATAACAATACTGTATAAGTAAAATACACAACTTTACAGGGGAAGGGGAAGGAAGGCATTCCAGGGAGTAAGGTATTCCATCCATCTTGGATGAAGCTAACATAAAGCAACACATGATCATATTTGTAATAATTCCCAGGCTTTGCTCAAGATTTCAATTACGCATTAGCCACTAAAATATATGTCAACCTTAAAACATGTGAAGTAAACTTCAAATTAAATTGCTTCTCTAGATGTATACCCAAAGGAATCTTCTAAACATGATTGGTAAGAATGGTGACAATTCTGCTCAACAAGTATGGTTTTAAAACCTTGAAAAATCCTCTTGAATACTATGCAGGGAAATCATATCTTAACTTAAACACTTGGCAAAGAGGAAGGAAAATGCCCAGTTTGTCCTCAAAAGAGGGCACTGGCCCGGTGAACCGCTTTTCATAATTTCAATTGCAGCCTTTCATAAGTAATTAAGGGAAAAATAATTGTAAAAAAGAGATATGAAGGTGTGAGACTATGTCTTATAGAGAAAACAGAATGGAGAAATCTATCACGTTCCTACTTACCTCCCCTATTACTTCTATTAGACAGTCCCATGTACGGGAGAGGGAGAAGGAAATAGAGGGCAAGGGGAGGGATATGAATTGATCTGTAAGTTAAAAGGGATTACCTTAACCTAGATTACAATATATACATGCAAAATTTCCTTAACTGATAGCAATTTCACATATCCAAAGATAAAATGAGAAAGAAACTGATGTGGGTAAAAAAATTCAAAATGTTATGACAGCTACACTCCTCCTCCCCCCCCCCTCCCCCCACCACATTGTCACATCTGGCTGCTAGAGGACCATATAGGCCAGTTACCTGATAAGTGTACAAGATGTAAAGAAAAGGTGCCATGAATGTCTTTCATCTGCAAAAGTACAGGAGTACACTATTGACTGGTTATAAATACAATGTACACGTTGTATTATCTTAAACTAATGGTTTCCATGGAAGCACCTACAGGAGAGATTAAAAAGTGACCTTCTTCAAAGCAAAAACTGCACACAGCTGCCCTGTAAAACAATGTTTATATTCGTTCAGATTTGCCTTGAAATTCACAAAGTCAACAAATTTGTGAGAGTTCATGTTAATTTATGCTAAACTGACACACCAAGTAGTGTCAATATTGACTGTTTCACTATGAAAACATCTGCTGAACAGTACTGTTACAGCTGCTTAATTTCACTTGTTTTAAACAAATGTTAGTGAACACTGCATAACACAGCTCTTGGTAAAATCATCTACTACAGAAATCACTCCTAACTTTCTGTTCTTTGCCAGCTTCACCCCCTCTCCCAGTCCCCTCATCCACTATCATAACTTTCTGTTGTTGGAAAGGAAATGGGGTAGAGAAAAACTAACCAATCATACTGCCCTTTTGCTTGTATGCTCCCTATGTTATGACACCTACTCGGCAAGCTTTGGTCTTTCAATATGGTGACTGCATGTAACAAAAGTATGTTTAATATAAACTATTTGTATCTACACAAAATGCCTCCTACAATTTATGACAAGACCTAATGTTACATATGAGGAATTTCAAAACCTAATTTTAACTGTAACATGTTATGCTGAATTGAATGAGTGAAAAAAAATTGAATTACAAAAATTACTTCAACTGAACCATAGTACAGCAGAAAATTCTCACATTATGAGACAACCATTTAAGACTGTCGACTAACAAAACAGTGTCATGGATAAATGCCACTACCCTAATTTATGCAAGGTGGAAACATTACATGTGCAGAAAAATAAAACAGATATACAGATTGACATAATATATACAAAATGTAAACACAAAAACCTATAGAGAGGAGAAAACTGGAATTTTTGGAGGCCTCAGGAAATCCTATGAGCATGATCGACATGAAAGCAACGAAAGGATGAGTCAGAAGGTAGGTCACTAGGTCAATGGACCAACTTCCAGTCACTGGTGCTATGTGTGATCTCCAAATACCTTGTTTCCCTTGAAAGATGTACAATGTATGTAATCAAGGGGTATTAGTATTATACTGTATGTCTGCAGAATATTTGCACAAGATATATCCTTTGAGTAAAATGCAACATACATGTTCTGAAACATAATGAAACAAAAGTCCTTGCAAGAGAAATACGAGATGCATCAAAATTTAAAGTGAGATTGGCATGACTGCTATGTCCTTTACAGAAATTCATACACAGCATCATTTTAATGCCTCTTCTAACAGAAACAAATTTAGTGCTGGCACAGTTCTCATCATCATATTCACATTATTTTTAATATAGCAGCTACAAATTCTCACGAAACTGCCAAGGACCTTTCTTAACTCAAACAAAAGTTGTGCTATGTCCTTTGCAGAAAATCATACACAAAATTATTTCAACAATTCTCCTGACAGAAACAAATTTAGTGCTGGCACAGTTCTTTTCATCATATTCATATTATTTTTAATATAGCAGATACAAATTCTCATGAATATGCCAAGGACCTTCCTAACACAAACAAAAGTTGTGCATATACTGTATACAATATCAATTCCAATTTTCTTTTCACATCATATGTAATCTATTGAATAGGTAACTTCTACAGCATCCTTTCAAGGACAAAATCATCTTCACTGATTGAAGTATACATCAAGCCTATGGAGCAAGACACACGTATTGTGACCTCACGTTTATAACAACACTTCACACGTTGACAGGAAATGCGGTCACGACAATCTCTGTCACCAGGAAGTGACAATCCAGTCATTAAAATCTGTTTTGGAACAATGTGGCCCTAGGAATTAACTTTCCCAAGCAAGTATTAATTTCTGGAATTATGACGTACAGTTGTTTGGAGACACTGCATGTCTGACTTACTGCCAAACTTTTGACCAATTGAAGTATGGGAGATCATGTAGGCTGTAAACATAAAAACTAGTGTTCCAATTTAGTCCTTTGCCGGTACAGCGCTGACAGAATCCAAACTTGAGTAATATGATTTTGAACAAAGTTGGCACTCATCAGGCATAACTTGTACTTCCAGGCTTTAAAATAGGCCCAGTTCAAAAAGTAGGATCAAAATTCTTCACAGAATAAAAGGTTGAATTTTATAGACTGGGTTATCTCGGTGCTATTAGGTATTTTTGCCAGACAGTTATTGCAGTCAATAATGGTTACAGATGTAAATAGGAGGTAAGGAGGAGTGAAATAGACTCCCTGGTGTGTGAATATATGAGCTCCAATACTTACCTCCTACTGTAATTGTAACCCTCACTTACTCGTAATAAGGTCCTGACAAGTCTTGATCACACAGCGGAGGAGGCTGGCTTTTGATTGAGGGAAGCATTCCCAGTCCTCTTCCTCTTACAAGTCAGACAGCAAACTTGCCAGGACCTTATTAAGGGTAAAGTGAGGGTTACAATTGTAGACATGAGGTAAGAGAGGGGAGATGAATGTGCAGGACTTTTGCAGGCTTTCATTACTTAATAATCAGCAATGTAAAAGTTTGTGTGACATGAAAATAGCATAGTTCGATATTTGATGCAAAAGCATTAAATATCCAGAAAGTAGCCTCAATTCCTGTTAAATCCATCAAATATTGACCATCTTACAGGGTAATTTCTATTTCACACTTGCATCACGAATAAACATGACCTAAATATGCAAATATGTGACATCCTGAGATGGACATACCATATATGGCTCATGTTAGCCTTTGTTTTTTCTACCTTAATTTCAAGGACACTAGTAGCATTGTTATCCACTGAGGGGTTCATTATGAAAGTTAAAATTCTTTCCTTCAGAAACATTGATATCACTCAACAAACTGTAAACTATCTGATCAGTAAGTAAGAGATAATTTATATAGGGTTAACAATAGAAATCTTAACACTGTGCAACACTCTACATCATCATTTTTGCATAGGCAATGAGTTTCTTCAGAAACCACCAAACTTTGAAGACGTATATTTTGAGAACGGAAAAAGATATTGAAAAAATTCCAACAGATATTTCAATGGTGGACTTAATTTTTTAACTGACAAATGAAACAGCTCTTTTTGGTGGCATGCCATACGACCTTTAACAACATCATAATGACATGTTATGACAATTTTTTCAATAACTTTAAAATACCATCTTTTGCATTTCTCTCACAATGAAATGAAGCAAAACAAAGGATAAAGTAGCATTTACAAGGAATAAAGTGGGAAAAGTAGGAAAAAGGATCAAAAAGTAGGAAAAGTCAAAGCAGGATGAGGAGGACTCATGTTAAAGCCTGTACTTCATATGTCTTGAACCCTTTACCGGAGGTTTCCCTCTGCCGCCTGTGCTATTAGTTTTATACCAGGGTCTTACTGCAGGTAAGTGGGCATTACATGTGTAAACAAGAGGTTCTGAAGGGAGTGATGTAGATTAACACTTCTCAAATTTACTTGCTTTCAGTCATAAAAGGGTTACAGTTATCACAGTTGTTCTTTTTAATGCAGACTGAATTTTCAGTAAAAAGGAAACGTGAGGCATATTGAGACTGCATGACAGTCCATGTACAATCACCTGAACAGGCGTTCTGCCAAGTCAGAGGTCAAAGAGTCTACAACAGTGTCTGTTTGTATTAATAATCTTAAAGGGAAATACTGCTTTTGTTTTACAGATAATTTTCTTATCTTTTAAACCAATATTTATAGATACAGACTGGTAAACAATTCAAAATAAGGCAGTACAGTAGCTTTCTTTTCAAGAAATAAGGATCTAACAGGATGAAATTCAGTTATTTGTTGCACAAAACTAGTTTGTTCACCCAAACTTTCAAAAATTCAAATGAGGCAACATCCCTTACTCTTGTAATGCAGAATATTTTGAGGAGATAAAGCTATTGCTGGAGTTTATTGGTGAGACTGAATGGTTTAATAATGACTGAAGGTATTTTGGTTGTATGCCATATTGGTGCATTCTAAACACAATATTTCCCTTTAAAGGGAATACGAAGTTGCCCCAAATGTATTCTGAAACAATGGCTAAATCTTTCAAACCTAATTTTATTTCACTTTCAAGTATCTTTAATGTTTAAATACATAAACACTGAATATTAAAGGCTTCTATAAATAAGGAGTTGTTGTCAATGAATTTAACACAAGCTCTTAAAAATTTTGTCACATGATTAAAAAGAGCCACTCATGAAATAGGATACTGTGGTATACTAATTCAAACTGGGATGACTGTATTTTCCCTTTACATTACCATCACATTTCCTGTGGAATGAGCAAGATAACCCTTTGTTTCACCTTTCATGTAAGATGAGCCTTCTATCAACATACCTGACATTATTAAAAGCATTCCATGTCTCTTGTACTGGAAGCTTACAGAAGTACTAGAGCAAGAACAAGACATTTAGAGTGAGAGAAGTTAACACAGGGAGATCTTTTCCTCCTGTTCTATCCCCCATCCCCCTGTGCTGTACTGTTATGCAAACATCATCCCTTCCTCAAAACTCACCCCCCATCACTTTCTCCGGACAGCACTCCTGCCACAGTATGCAGTGACACTATTTCTGTCCCACTTGCTGTTTCTCTATAAAAATCAATCAGGAATGTGAGTGGGGGCTAAAGAAAAAAGAGGAAGATTACTGATTGCAGCAAAGCAAACAGCAGGAGTCCAGCGGGACGCGGCCTCCTGGAGGGGGAGTAAAGGGGAAGCACCCCTTTCAAATTTGAAATCCAAAGCAAAAATGTAATCCTTACCTACTTTTGTGTGGGCTTAGCTTAGTCTAACATAACGTTAGGCTGTGCTAGTTCGGCGTAGCCTAGGCTATATGTAACTAACGTTATGCCTTGGCTAGGCTATGCATAAGCGTGTAACCACACGGACATGGTAACAACTGCAATGAAGTATTACCGCCAGCCAATACCTGAATCCTACGTGGAAGCAACTGTAAGGTGTTTGACTTCCACATCTTAAAGACTTCCATGTGGTCAGTACTGTTGACATAACCAGCCAAGGTCTAGGCTAAACTATCGTTAGGACTAGCCTAATGTTAATTGATCTTTTCTCCACAAAATGACACAGACAGAGAAGCCAGGTTTAACGTTAGTATATAAGGCGGATACAGTCCGATTTTTTTTTTTTTTATCACGGCATACATGGTCAAACCAATCTCATCCTCAAGGGTCATCACTAACCAACGGAGCTGTCCGATCTGACGGTGATGCTTCTCCACGTTCATTGAAACTGCGATCTCTTGTCACCTAGGACTAAACTCGACTTGACCCAACTAGCAGATGAAAAAGCTGGATCATGAGCACGCGGGCATACGTTCATTACAGAATGATCACGCGTACGACATATGCACGTACATTCGATCCACTTCGTACAAGCGCGAGAGGTAGCCTGTTCTTTCAATACATAGACCAATATACGTACAGAAACGGACAGGAAGCCAGAAACAATTATAGCGCAGGAGTAATACATGGGATGAGGCAAAGTTTTTAGGCATATGTACGAAGCTAGAAGCGCAAGCACTTGTGAGCAGAACGAATCAGTCATAACTAAACAAATAAGGGACAGTTGAAAAATAAAAAGGCAAACTACGGAAAATGCATATCCACGGCATTAGAAAAATTAAAAACGCAACGCACTGACTGAAAACGCGGAAATTCGCGGAAACGCGGAACTCTCACATCCCTGATCAATGTACCCTTAGTTTGTGAATCTCTAAGCCCCAACTTGCATCACTTATTACAAAGAGATGGAACTGTCCATTTGTGTCAAGGGTGAGGTAAAGTAAGAGTACAATGGTTCCTTTTGTCATGACTCTTCTCTATCACAATGTTTTGTTTCACATTTTGTGTTGTCCTCTCTGAAAGATTTTAAAGAATTTCTTATCACACCTCGCCAAAATTATCCACTAGAGGCCATAAGCAGTCACTCCAAACTTGGTTTGAAACAACAGCTGAATTTCGCAAATTTCTTCTTATTTCTCTTCCAAGTATCTTTAGCGATATTTCAAGAATTAAATACTGCATATTCTAGTTAAACCAAGGAGTTACTCCTCTTAAATTTCATTGAGCAAAATATTGTCACATGATGCACAAGAGCCATTCATGAAATAGGATAGACTGCTACACTAATCCAAATTGGAGTGACTACATTTTCCCTTTAAAACAAAACCTGCAGTTGTAAAAACTTAAGACCTTACTGAGTCCATATTCAAAGATCTACAGATTGAGCATACTGTTGTCATGGTTACAACTATTGCTAGCATCACAAAAAATTTTAATTTTTCATATCTTCAGCATAGAACAGCACTACAATATAATTCTATAATTATATTTAAAGGCAGAGATTAGATTCCTATACAACATCTTCAACAGGTTGGTAGTGCATTATTCACTCAAATGTTTATCTTGAGAGCAATGAGAGCAATGCTATCTGACCAAAAGGAGGGAAGTGGGGGCATCTGCAGCAAAATTAATCTCATTCCACCGCTAAGAGTAATGAAGCTGGTGTGGTTTATCAGTATTACAGAGTGAAAAATATCCCTAGGGAATGAAGCAGGGTGTAAAACAACATCTAATTCCATCCCAAGCATAAGAGCTTTGCAATCTGTAAGCTATGTGCAACTCTCATCTACTATTGATTTTATGAACAACATCCTCTTAATTAGCACGACCAACATCAACCTCAGACGTCTAGGGAAATGACAAACACTCAAAAATGCCTGCGGTTTTATCTGGAATAAACTAATTCCTTCAGATTCCCTCTTATAAAATTTATCATGCTCTAGATGATTTGTCTACTCTGGAATTTGCACCCATTTTTACAGCCGTCTATTTTCCCTGAGAGCAAATTCTTAAGAAGCAAGAGGTTATGGCTATGTCTTGGTAATACCTCCAGGATTCAAAACGTACAGCCATTCCTTTTTTTTTCTCCCGACTAATGTTCATGTTTTTAAGCCAACTGACATACAAACCCTTCCACACTGGTAACGTATAGTATGTGGCCCACACAACTAGCATACTGCTACAAGTAAGTAAAGTATCAAACAAACTTCACAAAAATGTGACTGTTTTTCATTATAACGATACAAACTTCATAGGACAAAAGTACTTACATTATATGGTACATCTCCTTGGCTTGAAAAACGCAAAGTAGATTTAGCAAAGGGTATGGGTATTATTATTATTATTATTATTATTATTATTATTATGGTAAAACAGGCTCTGCATGGTTTTCTCAAAAAATTTTCTCCCATTATAACATCCCTCCCAAAAATCATGGTTTGAATACGCAGTCATGTGTGACCCACAATAACTAATTTACGGCAAGTCTTCGAAGTCCTTCAGGTTTAATACAGAGATCATTCCACTTGTGCTGATTCTCCTAAACTCACTGGTTTTGAAATCAACTTATCTTCTATTCAAACATGTAATCTTCAACTTGCCAGGGATTGCTAAGGGAGATCACATGTGTAGATACATGTACAGTATGGAGATGCAAAATAGACTTGGGGTATCCATAAGAAATAAACTGTGAATGTTCTGAGAGACCAAGTCTCCCCAATTCAAGGGTATTCGCATGTAATGATAATTCTGCATTGTTACAATAATTATGCATTTCTTTCTCCTGGCAAAAGATCAGTAAGATACTGTATTTCTGAGGTTAAATTAGTGCTGCATCCAGAATGTAATTAGCAGTTAACTCTTTCAAGACCCACAATAAAATGACATAGCAAAATTTACCTTTCTCATAAAATCACCTCTCCCAAATTTGTTTCAATTACCTCCTCTTAATCTTGATATCCCCCCCCCCTTTCTCTCTCCTTCCCCCTCTAATATTGTGAATTTCAGTCCAGACTGTACAGGGCAAATCTTCAAACTACAGTATAAATCTAATAACCATCTCATCTGATGTACACCACTTTGAAATGCAGCAGGATTCAATCTGAATTTTGAAAATATGTTTATTTCTGACAAGAAGTCCAACTCTGGGTGGGGAGGCCTCTTCTTCCCAGCAGGGATTCCATCTCATGTACCACAATAACATAGGATTCCAATATAAACATCTGTTACAAGAGGCTGTGTGCGATCTATGCTACTGGTCAAACATTGTAGTCATTGCATTAAACAAACCCATACTACAGTACCTTTTGTAAGATTCCACTAATATAGATTAAAGATTAAATCATCTATAATCATCCCTGTGAGGGTCAAGAGTAATTTTAGTGATATCACAGTAAACGTCCTTCTACTCGTTGAATACATGGGTCAATTTACTTGGGGTCTTTCATAATTCATATAGTCTGCAGTGTACACTTACTACTGGGATGTACTAATTCAACTGACATAACAATATGGGCCCACACAGGCTGACATGTGGGTTCTGCTTACACAGATATAGGCGCACTGGCATATGGATCTGGCATGCTGACAGAAGCTCTCCCTTCTTTTCATCGCCATCTTTCCCCTTCTCATAGCCATTTTATGTGCAATTTCAAGTGTCACATCATCTACTGCACTATATATTGTAAAGCTTTTGTGCATATCAATATCCACTCAAAAATGATAGCCCAGCAGAAGAAGGCCCCTCCTCTGCAATTTATGGCCCTCACACAGCCAATAATGAAATAAAAACTGTGGTAGTGAAACTCTGGTAGCGAAACTCTGGTAGCTGTCGTATGATGGGAACTTATTACCTGAGAGGTACTACTTTCATGGTCATAGATTCCCCTCTGTACTGCAAATGCTGGTATTTCTAAACAGGTAGTTTAGTGCCTTGTTTAACAGCGTGAAACTTATCTCCAAATGGGCAAGCTGCAATCCTTGTTGAAATGGTCTTCACACCCACTGATAGCAGGGTACACTGTACCTCACACCCACTGATGGCAGGATACTTGATATACCTAACACCCACTGGTAGATGGGTGCACTATACCTCAAACCCACTTACAGCATGGTGCACTTTACCTTATACCTGCCAAAAGGAGGTTGCACTAAACCTCACACCCACCGATAGCAAGGTACACTATATCACATATCCACTGATAGTAAAGAACAATATATACCTCACATCCACTGATAGCAGAGTACACTATTATTAAAACCTCACACCCACTTTCACCCTCTCAACATTTCTATAGCAATTGCTATACAATAGTGAGCATTCAACTGCCTGGTCTTTCAAAGCTCTTAACACTACTAAAATAGACAAATCATTCACTACACCATTGTACAAAGGGTTGATGAAAGTTGATGGACAGAGGTGACAGGTTGTTTACCCACCAACAAAGTGGAATCCTTATGGAAAGGGGTGAAATTTGCTTCTACAACCAAAACAAAATCAAGTAAAGAAAGAAAACAAGAAATGATAGCAGCAAACCTTTTACTTATCACCTATGACTGAGGAATTAGAATTCCACAGGATTTGTTGTCTGGGAATCTAATAATACAAAACCCTCACAAATTTATCTGGAGGCTGCAGTTTACTAGAAATGCTTGCAGTTATGTGGTCATATAACCAAAAAGCTATTTTATTCAAGAATTATTAGTTCAGGATTACTTAACAAAAATTGTTTTTGAACTTTTTTCAAAATGACATATGGATGCTCATTAACTGTGAAAAATTATTGTGGTGTTACATACCAGTGTTCCTTTTAACAACCACATGCCATTTTGTTTATGCATGTGTATGTAATGATGACACTATTCATGCTGAACATCTACTACTTAGAAAATAATTCCCTCTGATGATTTAAACAAATGTTGCAATTTTGCAAATGTCCCTTAAATGATTGCTGAATAAAGAATGGATAACAGAAAAAATTTTATCTCATGCTGATTCCCCCTGTCAGATCACAGGCATTTTCACACATTTAGCAAAAAATATATCCTTGATGTAGGTGTCACACAGAAACTTTCCCATACAGGATCAATGTTTATTTCCTCATCCAACTGTAAAGTTGACGTCTAGCCCCTAATACGCTATTGTGTGTGATAGTGTAAAGACCAGTGACCAATCAAAGGGGTTTGTGTCAAATAAAAATGCTGTCACTATGACTGTTAATTTTGGTTGTTGATAATGAATTTGAGGTGATGAGCCTCTGTCTAATATTCTAATATAATGAATTTCTTTGGGAATACTCAATTCTAGCTATTTTACACATTCTAATGATTTATCCATCTGCACCAAATAGTCAGGTATGGCATTTATGTGTCTTCAAAGGGCTCATTGAGCTGATATCAATTATTTTGTGACAAGTTTGAAGGAAATAATATCATGGCAATGTTTCTTGTTAGCCTCATTACTCATGTATCACTTCCTATAGCGACCTTAAAATGTGAGAAATCAGAGTTTTTTGTGGACAGGCAGTGTTCGATTTTAAGGAATTAGCCACGGTTGTCCGAAGGACTACCAGTTTTGTAAAATTTGGTTGTCCTGCTCAAAATCAGGTAGTCCGTACAGTACTACATGTAGTCCCACTTCTACCCATTGTACAGTAGCAACCATGAAATTGAAAGTCTTCCATAGTGGCTTTCACTTTAGTACACTGCATAAAAAACCCAGATATCTATATGTGTACCCTCAATAGCATGTACAGTAGTGTATTACAAATTTTATGGGAGGAGCAGCAATGGTCCATCACAAGACATTGGAATTTTCTGAAAGGTTGAGGGGAAGGGACCGGGGCCATGGGGAGAAAAATTTAATCTATGCATTTCTATGAGTCCCACCCCTTCACTTCAATAAAACTGACTCACAGTCCATACTAAAACTATAAAGTGCTAACACCCTGTAGTGTGGATGCATTAATGATATTCTGAGTTGAGAGGGGGAGGGAACTATTGACCTAATCAAGATAAATTTGCCCCATCCCCATTAGTATGAACATATGTATGATTGACTGGCCAATTGAGTCATATCAGGTTCTAACAGCTCCTTTGCATGGGTTTAGATTAAAATGGAGTCATGAGCTGGTGCAACTCTCTCGTAACACTAACTTATATAAAAAATGCTCTGCAATATTATAGTTTTAATGAGAGAACTGTTGACAACAGGGCCCTGGTTGACAAGCAAACTGTGCTCAGCAACACGTTAGAAAACATAAAACATTAAGGAACAGTTTAAATAAAAAAATATTAGAAAACAGTGGGATTAGTTCTCCTGTGCACCAGTTGAGTTTATTGAGACAACTCTTCAGAAATGCAGCCTTAAGTTAGGTTCGTTGTGTAGACCTATACATATATATTACATGTTGGGCTACGGCCAAAGTGCAATGCCACTCTGAAGAAAAGTGCCTTGCAAGGAATACCTGTTTTAGTACATCTTGCAAATATGTCAGAGATTGTTATTCGAGTCTTTTACACATGCGACCCAAATATTTTTGGCCTTTTTGTCCACGTATGGTTTTTTTCTTTTCGATATTTCCCACCATGGGTCTTGCCCTTGGAATTAATGATGCTATGCGTACAGAGTGCAGTAGTTAAAATGTGTGATCGAACCCTAAATTGTGGGACTAAAATATCCTCATTTGGGCACTACATAAAGTTTTGTACATGATCACAGATTTAATTTAACTATCATTGAAGAAAAACAAAGGGTTTAATTCACTTTTTCAAACTATTTTCAATTAAAACGTACATTGGAAATTTGGATCAAAAGTTAGGCTCTTTGTAAGTTCTGCATTCTTTATGTGCGAGTGTAAAGGACTGCCTGCGTAGCTTAGTTTCTTGTGATGACAACGTGATGTGCATTCATATGAAATGTGGACATAGTTAATGTTACAAGTTCGTATTCCTGGTTAAAACCAGAAAGCCAAAAGGCTTAGAGATTCCTTGCCATATGATATATTGTAACAAACATGAACCACCCACATGACAA
>WURT03648130.1:0-19278 GCA_009936505.3 Holothuria glaberrima | reverse complement strand
CAAAATGCAAAATTTCCCAAGAATTCCCAAGATCAAATATGAACACAGAACTATTTTTCCAACACCTTAAGATAGCATTTTACCAGTGACTAAAAAAGATGGGATAACATGGCATTATTGCGAATTAAACATATACAGTATGCATCATCGAAACCTCAATGCATTTTTGCATTCTGATATAAATAGAGTATGTTATAAGCATTCTAAAACCTCTCCCCTTTTACCTGATATGGGGAAAACAGCCTCTTGTCCTAACCACCCCCATCTCCAGCTCCAATAGATTTCTGCATCTGGGGTCACTGGCCAAATATGGCATACAGAATGAAGAAAAACTGTATTGTTAGGGAACATTACTGTACGATGAATGAAAATGACACTCCACTCTCCTCCACCGGTCTAATAAACCTTATGCATATGACATCACAGAACAGAATGTGCAGCCCCAAGGTCATATCCTTGCTACTTACACTAACAAATACAGAGAGATGATTTGTGAGTTGTCCAGATATGCACTTAAATCTACTATGTGCAAGGCTGCAAACTCTATGTTGTATGTGTCATGTGCTTTATTGCTCACCCTCCAAAATGACATCACATGATGTCCATGCATAAGGTCTGAATGTAAAGTTTTAGATTCTTGCTTAGACTTTAGTTTCATGATAGGAGCACTACAGTAGTTTTAATCAAACCTCTTTTGAAATTTGCTGGATTATTACATGAAATTGTTAGTGTACCCTAATTTTTATCAGACAATAAACAATATCACCTCAGCAACAATGTTTAAAATCTAAGGTTGCCTTAAACTTTCCAACCTGTGGTGTTTACTATCCGTATAGTTCATCTCCCTGAGATGGATATCCATTACTACACGTTCTACTGTTTTGGCTGCTACTTCCTTCTGGTAGACCTTTTTTATCTTTAAAACTAAGAAGGAATAATGACATCAAGCTAGGAGAAAACATCATGTGGCAAATTTTGTTCAAACTGGAATAAAAGTGAAAATAAATGTTGTTGAATTACTCACCTTTATGTAATGTCATCAGGATTAATTGAATTGCCTCAGGGAGATAGCTTGCAGGTGTGAGTTTGGCAAGTTGCCATTTTGGACAAAAAGAAAATTCTCAGGTCGATTGTAACAATTGTATCATCTTATTATATCATGGTTGAAACGTTATTTAAACTTCCAGCCTAGTCTCCACGCCAGGTGTAAGGTATATGTGTCATGTTAACATAAGAACATTGTAACAAGTGCAAATTTTTTGAAAGTATAACATTGACATAACAAGGGCTTTTAAAAGTTTGAACACAATTTGGAATGTATGCATACTGTTTGGAAATACTCCATAGGAAAGGTCAATGACCTTTCTCTGTTAATATAACTATACCCTTGACACAAAATGATATAACAAAGATATAACCCATGCAAGGTGTAGCAGTATGCTTAACTAGCAAACATTAATGTTCAATATTTTGGTGTTCAAACCAGATGTCCTGTGGTGAATTACTTTGATTTTCTTAATTAGGACCTCTGAAGACTTTGCTGTATTTGTATGTGGGAAATTGGGACACTGGACAATTCATTGCCCCTCAGTGCTAGGTGTAAGTAAACAAAGATTGTGTAATTTGAACTAGTAGGGTTTGATCAGTAATTGAGTCACAAAAGAATGGTTTAAGTTAAAGAAAGACCCATGGTTTGTTTGCCCATCTGAACTGACCTTTCAAGGGAATAGATGCAGAAATTAATGAAACTTGTTGAGTTGGCTAACTATTAGGCATGAGGTGGTCATTTAAAAGCTACAGGCATAAAACATTGTAAAGAAATCGTTCTTCAAAGACAATGTAATAATAATTCAGGCCAAGAAATTGCTACATGGTATTATAAAAGGCATAGTGCTCAAATGGACGTTATGATCCAAAAAATACTGGTTTAGTTCTTTTATACCTGTAGTTCATTATGTTCGGTCATTGGGCAAGATGCTGTACCTCAACTGCTTGTTTTTCCCCACATGTTCATTGGGACGTGCACCATAACTTGAAATCTAGAGTCAAACAGTACATAGTGTAGGCTATTGTGAATTTATCTAGGTGAGATGAAGAGAAGTCACTATTTAATGTGACATTTAACATAGAGGCTACTCAAATTAGTGCCCCTGCTTAGCAGCAAGTGTCGTCTAAAAACTGTTAATCAGTTTATCAATAAAGTGGAAATGCCCAAACTATCAGTGCTGTTATTCAACTTGGTTGATCTTTTAATAACAGAGCAGTATAGTGTGCTAGAACTGGACAAAGTGGAGGATTACGTATGTAAATAGGAGGTATTGGGGCTCGTTGATTTATAAACCAGGGAGTTTTGTGGATTTCATGCTGGAATTTTACAGGCCTAAATGGGATAATGATGTGATCTAATTTCGCTTTGCATTGTACAGGTTATACCACCAGTCAAAGCTTGTAAGTGATTGATGAAGTTATGAGCTGTTGTGTTGCTTTGTTTATACAAATTTATCATTTCGTTGCATTATCTGTTCCTGCGGTAGACTTCCTCACCTGGACCCACTTTTCACAAAAAGTTGCACTGAACTTTTTCGTTTGATTTATATAACCCTATGGCATGATAAGTCAAACTTAAAATCGAGTGAAACTCTACATGACCAAGGCCTCTGGAGTTATGTAAACTTAAATGAAGGAAAATGTGTTTATTTAAGAAGGCTGTATGACTCAACTCCAGAGCTGCAAAAAAAATGGAAAAGGGGCACAGCCAAATGGCTATTGGTTTTGTCAACTTGTATGATACCATAGCATTTGAAGAGGAGGGCACTTTTAGGAAGGAATTCAAAGCAAAAAGGGCATTAACAGCCATTTTCATTTTGAACAATACGGTGTATTTTTGCTAGTGATTCATTCTGAGCACTTACTCTCCCCCATTTTTTTTTTTTTGAGGGAGGGGGGCTAGCAGTCCATTTTGTTAGATTTGAAGGAAAAAATAATTTACAAAACTCTTATGTATTTTTAGTGTGGCAATTTATTTGGTTAGATTTGAAGGAAAAAATTTATTCTGTATTTAAAAAAAAACTCATGTATTTTTTTTTTTATTTTAAAATAAAGAGTACCTATAGCCAATACAGGAGATCATGGTTGCAGTTTGGCCGTCTGTAAAGATTCATTTTTATGGGGCTTTACAACAATTTTAAAGGACACAAGAAGTGTGATGTCAGATATTTCAACCCGTGCAGCTAGTTACATTTCAGTGTTCTGCTAGTGTAAAATTCTGGTATTATTTGTGATGGTATGATTTGTCTAATACCTTTCTCTTATAAACAACTGATGCTAATGGCAATGAGCAGAGGCTTTCAAAATACTATCTCAGCAATTATTCATTAGCAACATCGTTTTGCTCTACCTAGCAGTACACTCTAATGTACTGTAATGGCTGTAAAATGGTAATGTGAATTTAATAGAGAGGTACAACACTTAAGCCTGCATTACTTGTACAGACTTACACAACAGTAATCAAGGTGACAGTGACAGATGTAATAAATTCACTTGTGAGGAAATTTTGATCTTAAAGGATCAGGTACAAGCAAGCAAGCCAGCAGTTAATGTTACATAGTAGAGACAAAAACCTTGACTGCTTGAATAATTTATTTATTTCTTGAGTTTAATAATTCATATACTGAAATTGGTTTCCCTATTCATATACATGTCATTTCTAGTGGTGCAAATATTGCAGGTTGCATAATGCATTATGTATATATAACTGTTATCAATCAAGGTTGTATCTCATGAAATCAGCTTTACACTGCGTGATATTGAGTACTATAGTCAATATACGGGCTGGTGGGTGCGTGCCTTTTTGTAGAAATGAATCTCAGTCTCAAGGATCTGTTTCTCAAATAAGCAATCTGTTAATATGAGAAGTCATATCAGCATCAAAGCTCTTTTATGAGACATTCAGGGATAGATTTAATTTTTGTCCAGGGGGCTATTTTTGGATTTTCACTGAAAAAAAATCCCTCTTGTCGATAAAAATTAAAGGATTGTGATTGTGCGGTGGGGTGGGGGCAATGTTGAAGTATTTAGGGGCAAATTACCTGTCCTCTCTGCATATTAAGAGTGCTGGTAAAGTTGTTGGATTTTCTGATAAAAAGACAACATTAATTTGATGTTGTAGACTTGTAGCCATGTAATAAAGAAAGTCTTGTCCAAATCAATGAAGATTTATGGGAACATTAAGTTAAAATATGGTATAAATGTAAGTATTATATTGGCTAGTGCTGTAAATTGTAACTTAAGTAGAGAAAGGGTCCATGGAAATGATCATTGTAATGCGAAATGAATGAATAGGATTGGAACTCCTTTAAAGTTCATAATAAACATCTTTGAACTGCCATAAAGGTCATGACATCGCTTAATACAATCTTGGAAATTACAAGCACTCTATCTCAAAAATAAAAAAAGTTATACTGAATGTTAATCTTGGTGGTTGGTTGCAGCTCTTTTGTGCAATCATTTCAAACCTTTTTTTATTAATACACATCTTTAGTATTAATGTTATCTCGGCTAAATGAAAATTAAAACTCAAGTTTGTAACAGATTTAATGATGATTTGTGATTTCACAAGATAGCTAAGACTGTTTTATTGAGAAAAGGGAACAATCTTGAACTTGAACTTAAATATATGTTGCATTTCTCAACTGTATAATTCTGTACCATGGTTGTGGAATAACAAAGGAAAAAAAGTTAGGAAAAAGCCTGTCCATTGAAAACCTTGTAAAAGTCATTGGCATAGGTGTGATGGTCTGTTGTGTACATCCATGCAGATTCTATATCAAAGGACTCATAGGACTCAGACAGCTTTACCCCTAGGTTATAGGTGCAGTTTAGTCTCAGCTTGGTCCAAATATAGATTAGTTTCTCAGTGTATCTTTCTTTTGGGTCAAGGCTTGTGCTAAAGGTGTAAAATGAAATGATCCACCCTCAGAAACGAGAGAAATAATACCCCTCCCTATTCATCTGTACCTTTCACATTCTACGTGGAAACATATCAAAATAAATGGGCTGAAGATGTTTTGGTAGCACTGTAAGGAAGAAGAAAAGATAAGTGTTGAGATGAATGGAACAAAAAGCCAAATTGTAAACCACATGTAACTATGTTCAACTTCATAACTTGGTTGTTAAGATACACGTCTCTTCTTATTCACAAGCTTAAGGAAGCAGCCATTTTCTTAACAAGCTGACTTGAAAAGCCTATACTGATTTTTTATGCTCATTTCAAAAGCTAAATCTTTCTGCTTTTCTTTGTTATTATTTTGCTATTTCTTGTCTGTTTACCTACAGCTGAGACTGACCAAAAATTTGACAGAAAGAAGAGCTTTTTTGGCCGTCATATCCCTGTTTTAGATCGCAAACATCACATGAAAGGCACTGCTGTATATGCAGACCCACACAGCCGGCATCATCAACCCCCTAATCTACCAGACCGATCAGTTCAGGGTAATGGTGTATCTAATGAATGGGATGGAAGAGGGGTGAGCCCAATTCCAGAGACGTCAATGAGAGAATCTCGTTCAGTAGGAAACCTCATTGATGGAAGCCCACCTCCCAGACGGAGGCCTGGCCCTCCCCCACGACAGATGAGCCATGGCTTCCAAGTGGAAACAAGACCTGTTGATGTCTCCCCGAGAGTGGAGAGGCAAGACCAACTTTATCAGAGTTACAGTAGAGATAGGGACAGAGATTATAATGATTATGACAGATTAGTGTATGATATACATAAGGACAGGTCTGTGGCAGAACTCACACCCGATTCTGGGATTAGCACAACCTCAGACAGTGACAGGATGCGGGGTGTGAGACCATCATTTCACAAGCAGAGGTCTATTGGTAAGCGGCAGTATTCTTTGCAGGATGAAGATTATTACAGTCGTCATGATGACCATCACCTCCAGCATCACTATGATGATGATTATCTCAGAGACCGAGACATAGATCGCTATTACGATGAGGACAGTGAGTTGTATTCAAATCCAAGTTATGTAGATTCTACCCATTATGATGAAGACGAGGAGGAAGAGGTTCGAAGGAAACAGCAACAGAAGCAGAAAAAGAAAGGCAAGTTTACTGATCACTCTCAGAGCCAGTCTAAATCAGATGTACCACCAGGCCATTACCGTAGCATCCAAGGTTCATTCCAAAGAGGATACAGGATCAAGTACCTTCCAAAGACAGACAGTGTGGAAGAGGAAACCAAGGAAGATGAACTCGATGGGGATGGAGCTTTGGTATCAAAGAAGAAACAGGTGAGTGCGGTAGTAATATTCAGTTGTTATCACAGTGGGACTCTGAAGTAGTGAAAAGCCTAATGGATAAAAAATGTGTCATTTGAAACAGTGATGCAATAACAATCAGAACCTCAAGGGTGGGGGGCCAAGTTGCCTGTTGGGTGAACTTTAAGGTGGTTTATATGGTTTGTGTTCCTGAAATAACCAATTAGAGAAGTGAGAATTGTAATGTCAAGTAAAGGGTTGAATAAAATGCAGCTGTGATCATGTAAAGTTGTAATTTATAAACCCTTGAATGTTCTTCTATTTTGTGTGGTTGCTGGAAATTATAAAGAAATTGCCCTTAAACTAAAGTCTTGAATAATAGTTATTGGGACAATTGTGACAGGAGTACACCTAATCAAAGGATACCTTCCACATACAGCATCTTTGTCAGAAACCACCATCAATTGACTTATTAATTTTTCCTTTTTAGTGTTTGTCTATAGATGTGGAATTGTACGAAATTTATCTCTGTGTATTATGATAACTTTCAGAAGGCATTTTCTCTATTTTGAGTTTGTCAAGAAAAGACTGAGACTTATCATTTATTTGAGATATAGTTGAGAGGTATGGAGTAGGGCATTACTGACTTAACTCAAAAAGTATCCTCTGAACACAATTCTACAGTGTGTTTACTTTTCAAAATTCTCTGTATCAGAGCCAAACTAGATCTTGAAAAAATTCTCAGAAACATTTGGAAGTATTAGTAACACAATTATTTATTAAGTCATTAGTTTCTGAGACAAAAATCCAATTTTGTCTTTTCTTTAGGCGGCAAAAGAATTCCTGGGACTTGGAAGGATATGGATCTTTTTGTAGTAAAGGTTTGATGACAGTAACATGTTTGTTCTTTTTATTTTCAGCATTGGTCTGCCAGCAAGGGTTTGATACTTCTTGTACTGCTACTAAACATCGGTTTCACCATCCTCTTCACCAGCCTCTTCTTGCAGATGGAGGAGGATGGAGGATGGGACAATTGGCCTTGATGAAGATCTCTTTCACTCTCTCTCCCAGGAGGAGATGGTAGGCAAAAGAGGTGTCTGAAGACAACCCAGGAGTGTGACCTTTGACATCTATCAATGGACCTGGGTGCTGTGAATTTTGAATCTCTGATGGAGAAAAATAATACCACCGATCTTATTGGAAAGTAAAAAGAAGTAGCAAGTGTTTTGGTCACAAATCAGTGTGAAATTTTTATGTGTGTGTATATGAGGTGACAGATTTGTGGAGTCGATGACAGAAAAGTTGATTAGTGTCTTAATACTAGTGGATATATCCAATCTTGTAAAGAAAACACCTTGAAATAGGTCAGTGTATAATCTCTTACATTCTCAGGTGTGAACTGCATGGTGTATACCACTGCCCATCTGTCTCATCAGTTAGAAAAAAAAAGAAACAGATCGTTGCATATACATCTCACGAGGTAAGATTTCATATGGTATCACTGTTGGTCCTACAGTAATTTGATGGCCAACGAAACTTTGTGAGACAGTGTTTCAGTGTTCATTCAGATTTGCTTACTATTAAAGGTGTATTTTCATGTTATCTGTAGCTTCATCTTGACTTTTTCCAGTCATTTTTCTACATAGTATTTCCCAAATGAGTCAAAAAGAAACAGAAGTATTTGGAGCAAAATGGACCATATTTTTTTCTGAAATATCATGTAACTTTCATCAAATTACTAGTCAAATTGAAATTCTTTGTATCCATTAAATCAGCATCCCTTAAAAAAGTGAGTGGCTTCACTTCTCACACTCCTAAAAGGGGATAACTCTATTGGTATTGTTGAAGAATACTTCAAGGTTTACTTAAGAGAAAGGGTAGACACTAAAGTTGATCAGTGTTTCATTTTTAAGGATATTAGCAAAGTATTCCCTTTGACAGCCAGAGGTGCCTGTTATTCAATGTATAATGTAGTCAGTTTCAAAATGTTATGTATTAAATGTATAGTCTATTGGCCACTGTGAGTGGTTGCCATCAACTTGCCTTGAAAAGTTTTTGCTTATTTAGGTTTTTTTATTTTTCTTTTAACTTGAATGATGTTCAGTTGTGCTGAATGTTGAAAAAATCCCTGATGAGAATTTTTTAGATACCCTGACAATTCACCCTGAGGTGCAGAAGAAGGATCAAAGGAGAAAAAAAGAACTTTTTTACTTTAAACATGGAATTGATAGCATTTAATTTCCTTCCAAGAGAATACATCTTAGTATTTGATTTGCTTGTGGAAATGTTGCTAATTTCGGCTTTCACATGGGAGCTGCAATGTTTTCATAACAAACACTGGTGGCAAAGCTATAATGATGCCTCAACTGGTAGTAAATATGTTTTAATACTTTACAAACTCTTTTGTTTCTTGTTGGCACACATTTTGGTGGTATAACTACCGTTTGAAGTCTTATTTTAGAAAAGGATACATTTAGGACTATGGTCCCAAAAGTTGATGCAATGCTTTCATTGTGTGTAGACCAAGTGTGTCACAAAAATAAGTGATTTTAGCCCAAGAATGTGTGCTTATTATGTTTTAGACTTGCTGCAAGTCTTTTGCCATGGGTGACCTGGCAATAAAAGATGTCATAGAACCAAAGAGGGGCATGATGTCTGTTTCTTTGTTATATAGAGTTGAGTGGGTGAAATGTGTTGAATTTTCTTCTCCTTAAATCATGGTTAGTTTCTGCACATACCTGTAGTCTTCTTGAATAAGTTCATCTGGACCCTGGAGTTTCATTGGTAAAACTTTTCTTAACAACAAGTCCAACAGATGTAAAATATAGCTCTTGAAATGTCCCAATAAAGTGTTTTTCACCTATTGGACTTGTTGTTAAGATCATTTTACCAATACCTATAGTATCTTTGCTACAGACATGCATTGCCATCTCCAAAGAACTCTCCAGCTTTTTGATCTGTTTTATGTGCGTGATACAGCAGATGGAACATTTAAGGTAGGGTTGCTGACTCCATTTGACAACAATCCCATAGGTCTTTTTTCAGGAAGAGGAGATTTCATTATTGCAAGATATGCCATGTATTCAAAGTCAAAGAAGATATGTCACATATTCTCCTATATATTTAAGTCAGCCTAAGCTTTTGTTAATTCCAGGTCTGGAGTCACTAGTCCAAGCCCATCTTATAGAGTTTTAATTCTACCATGACAATACAGCTAATGCTATTTTATTCTGCCTTTAACATGTGATGTATACATATCTTAAACAAATTTAATTGCTTTGTCCTGTTTAATTTTTTTTTGTCTTGAATTTAATTCCAGTAGGGTTGTGTATTTAGCAGTTAGAAGCACCTGGAAACTGAAGAAATTTAGTTCGGTATATGCTGTGAAATTGCAAATTACATTCAAAGGGGGTTATATAGGCACCATGGATATCTTTTTAATGTATTCTCTATTGTGTCTTTTTGTTTCTTCCAACAAAAATAGCTTCTTAAAACATAGGTGTCACTAATTGTATTCATTGAAGTATACTTTGTGGTGGGTGGATCTGATGTTTGCATGACTTGAATTAAATTCTCAAGGATAGACTATTAGATGCAGGTGTGACGAAGTCTTCTTGGGACATCGCAAGATCAACTTAGTAAAAAGGTAGAGAGAGTAGAAAATGTTGGAAAACAGATAAAATCTGAACTAAGTGAATGTCTATGAAAGGGAGGCTTCACTAAAGCTCAGTGCACTGGTCTAAAGACGTGACAGTAGCTTTTGTGTTCTTGGGGTAGCAAAATGGCATAGACCATTGAAGAAATTATTTGCTCTGATGGCAGACTAACGTAATAACTGTGATTTCCTGTATGTAACTATGAACTTGCTTTGTAAGTATCTACCATGCCATGTGTGGGCAACCTCATTATTAGATTGCCATGAAAATTCTGCCAAGGGGTGTATAATATCTGCTGTTATTTCCACTAGCAAACAAGTTTGTAGGTGTGATTTACACTCTCAACTGGCCAAACTACCTTGGTAAATCAGTTGGGTCTATGTACTTGAGGCCTAATCTATGAATAGCAAAAGAAATCTATTTTTTTAGATGTATGGTTTACCCATACTCTTGGCTTGGACATGAAAGTGTATAAAACAGTGTGAGAAAAAAAGTTGTCCTCGTGGTCTAGACAGTTACAGTATTATGTACATCAAGACTTATTTCTGAGAGGGGCTTAACTGAAATTCATTTCAAAGGTGAGTTTTCTTCTTGTATGTTTGTGGCTGTAGTTCTTAACCTTTAATACCTTTTGCTTAAAATGTAATTGGGGTTAAATTATCTCAGAAGTGAGCCCCCTATTTATGGCACAGCAGGCTGTCTACTGGTGATGGATGATGCTTTCATGTCCTGATGTGATTTGCTCCTGCTGCCATTTTATGTTCTATTTATATATGTGTGCCTAAAATTGTATCAGTTCCCTGTCATGTGAATAAGGGAGGATAAAAGGTCAGGGATTCATTTGGCAAGATACCTCCCACTAACAACTTTGCCAGAAGGTAGCTGTAAGCAATTTAAGGAATACAAATATTAATACTGAGTTAGTGTAAAGTTTCATATCTCATAGACTCCTTGACCCAGGAGATTTATAGAATATATCCGATTGAACTTGTTGAATAAGTTTGTATTGTATTTATGTTTTGTTTTTATCCGAATACTTGGTAAAATTGTCATACTCAAGTTTTCATCAGTTGTATCAGTATTCAGTAATGTTTGTATTCTTCATAGAAATCTGCATTCTGTCAGGACTTACAAAGTTGCTGTAGCTAAGATCCATGGAGTTACTTATTAGGATATCCTTACCACTGGGGATAATATAGACATAAAGCTTAAGAACTGCGTTATGTAAGTTACAAGGGGATGAAAAATGCTTAATGTGTGAGTCAGATGCAATAAACTTAAGTTAGGGTTTTTTTTGCATCTCCTATTTAAGAGAGCATAAAATTGAATTTGTGTATCTTGTGTGCAATAGATATTTAATGCATTTATAGCTTATATCTGAAATGAACTTTTGAAAAAGAGTATGTGCAATGGTTCAGAACAGTTGCTGCATGTTAAAGAGGCTTCATTTTATTTAATAGTTTAATAAGTATTAATATATAGCTGGACATAGAAGGATATTTCATGTTCCAACTTGCTGTTATTTATTCATCTTAAAATTTCATGAGAAGTGGAGGAGTATCATTATGTACAAACTTTGGTATGCATTATGGAAAGCTGTTTGAAAGAAGTAGTCCAATGAAAGAATGAAAAGGTTATGTCCTAATCTTATTAGGTACACGATTGTTAATATTATCATCTTTGTAAAGTTGTTTTTCTATTTGTCTTGTGGGTATTACATCATCTTTACATCACCTTTTATTGTCTTTCTGTGAGTGAAGTAATCTTCAATTTTCAGTTTTAAGTCACAACTCATGTTATAAATATTTAGTGATAAGATTAAGAGAATCCCTTATCCGTATTGGACAGCCAGAGGAAGAGGTGCGAATGTACTTTTAAAGTCATTACTATACTCCTGTGTGGCTCTGCATGTAATTTTTTAGTCAAACATTGAAATGACTTTCTGATTACTTTTTGGAACAGATTACCTCATCTTGTATTCTTGTAACTTCACATGAGAGTAGGTTTTAATCTTTTCACACTTTGAGCACCATTTTGTGGAGTATACTTACTTAAACAGCAGAGTGCATGGAGGTAGTGGTGAGTTCTCCAAACCAGCTATATCCTGTGCATCTATCTTGCTGTGGTTTCCTTACTTTTCTCTCAAATTATATCATCTATTTTTGTAATTTTTGCTCAAAGGTTGCCCGCATTTCCTCTCTCATGTTGCCATAGATTGATGTATGTCCATCACCTCCTCTACTCTTGTTTTTAATTTATCAGAATTGCGCACAGAATTTTGTATAACTGACTTAAGTTTAGTGCTCAGAACCTTCCCCCTTACATAGCTTTATCCCATGTAAGGGAAGCTCACAAAATGTGATAAATCATATTACCAGCTGAACTCTAGTATAACTTAATAGTTAACTTTTTATGTCAACTCCAGTCTGGAAGATTATTTATGCAATATAAAATGAGGTATCTTTACTTCCATGTAAAAAATAGGTTTGGACACTCAATAGTATATTTTTCAAGGCATGATGCAATGCTGCACAGTTTTTAGTATGACTGCTGTCTTTTAGCTTGCAAGAGTCAGTGGTAAAACAGTATTTGTAGAGAAAGTAGGATATAGTCCTCACATTCTGTGTTTTTTCAATGTCTTGTGTTGTTTTCTTATATCTTGGATTTTAGCAGCTGGTATTGTTTGGTTTTGGAGAAGTCATACTACTACCTAGGTACAAAGATTAATACAAACCTACAAGTTACATGTAAAGAAATATTCTCTGGTCACATGTAATGAAAGTTTTATAAAATGAGGTAAAATGCTCTTTTTCTCATGGTTAAAGATATATAAATTTCAGAGAACGACAAAAGGATCTGGTAGCAATCTGGTATTAAAGGCAGTATTTTGTGCAACCTTTAAGAAAATAGTAGAATTTTATTTAAACAGAAGTATCCCCAGTTATTATCAAGATATGGGTATGGGGTGTCGAGCAAATAGAGTGTGAAATTATTCTTTTTCAGGTAACATTCAGAAAGGTTGGTAGTAGAACATTTCTTTCGAAGTGGGTGGATACTGATGTACCTTCAAGTGAGGATATTGGTGAATATGTTATATCATGAAAACAAATATTACAAGTAGGATAGGTTGATAAATATTCAAAAAAATTAAAGTTATCACATAAGACCAGACAATGTTCTGCACATTGGATTAGCTTTGCTCATTAAGCAGCACAAAAATATGACATTCACAAAAGGTGGCTTACACCATTTTCATGGAGATTGCGGTTTCTGTAGGAACGGTGTTGGAGCACAGTTTGTGATTTATGAGTGGCAGTTGTATATCAGTTGGGGTGGGGGGTGGGAGAAGGCTTAAACTTGGAAGGAAAGTCCACATTAATGGACCTATCAAAGTTTACCCAGTAAAAATTGCCTAGAATCACGGAAATAGCAGATGACAGCACTTCTAGATGTGAGTGTTTGTGCAGCAGTTTTGAAGTTAAAACAGTAAAGAAAATATGTGGAATACAATGAATGAGAGTAGTGTTTAATTTACAATAAATCAACGATGAGAGGTTCGTTGTAGAGGTTGGTGTATTGAGATACTTTTATATCATATCAACGAAAAAATGAATACAATGACATATTTGAAGAAATTGTATTGATGTTTGAACAATAGTGAGTATTTTATACTTTAATTATATCTATTGGATAGTGAAAACAGAATGAAAGACAAGTCATTTATTGTAATGTTTATTTGGAAGTGTAAGCCTCACAGTTTGGTATTTTAACACCCTCTGTTGATCTCACTTCCCCAAGGGGTCTGTGTTTTGTCAAAGGCTGTGAATGTATTGGTCTCTCTAGAAGCCTGCTATGAATGATGGTGTGATTAGCTGAAAGCAGGGTGTGAGCAGTGGACTTTTTGGAACCAAATATTGCTATGGTGGCAGACAATTCAATGCAGTTTTCCCTATTTTAAGTAAATTATCCAGATACCCTCTGCCCTTTCCACCCCCTTCTTCCCCACATACTGCAAAATTGACAAGACCACTAATTGCAGAGGGTTATTGTCACTTAAAAAGGTTGATAATGGTGAAGATATGATATTGAGACTTTCCAGCTCAGAGAGGTTAATTTGTTAGTTAGTTAGTTAGTTAGATGGGGTTTTACACCTCAACTTATAACCTCTTGGTTTAATCTCAGAAAGGTTAAAAACAAAAAACTTTGTAGTCATTTATATCGAGTTGTAATACGACTTTCACTGATGGATAGTGTAATTTGAATGGTTCTTGTGTGTTATTGTAGAAATCCTGTTTGTAAATATGTGTTTGTTATACATTGTTGTACAGGTAAATGACAAGATATAAAATATTTTTGATCACAATAGTGTTCTAGGTGGTGTAATGGTTCCAATGTATCACCATAATGTCTGTAGTGTCTGGCAAATGTACTGTTCATCCTTCATTCTACTCAAGTGTGATGCAGATCTTCATCTCTCTGTAATACTCAGTTTGTATACAACCCTTGACAGTTGTAATCAAATTGGTAAACATAGAATATCATTTTCAGACTGGCAGCTCAATTGTTCACTGTCATTGAGGTTTGATGGATAAGATGTTACTTGTTTGGTATCCAGGAGTTGGAGTTTTTCTCTCCCTCTGTCTTCCCTTTTCTTTGGGACATTTACAGAATATACAGGTTTCAAGTGACTCTTACATATAGTATTCTCTTACTTTTTGAAGCTTCCTACTGCTTTGCCTACTTTTCCTTGAACATCATAAGTTTATCCTACTTTTTGAGCCAAAAAATGCATAGCATGGCATATTGAAAAAACATCTTCAGGAGCCACACGCTGCTGTCGAATGTAATGAGTTTCGATGAATGGAAGCCTACAAAACTGTCGGTTTGTCCACAAAATCCTTCTCTTTTCCTATTTTATTGAAAATTTTTATCCAACTTGTGTCATACTTCTTCACCTGGGTTCATCTGAAAGCCTGTATGATTGCTTATTCAGCTCTCTATGCTTTCAAAAGCACTGTTTGAAATAGTTGTTAAGTCTGGTAAATTTAAAATGTTGCAACCAAATCATTGACAGTTATAGTTTTTGATGCCAAGTAAGAATGAGGTTCATCATATCTCTGCTAGAAACAGTAGAAGGGGGTGGGCAGACATATGGAAGAGAGCAACTGATATCCATAGCACCTGGAATGGGGGATATGGGGACAGACTGGTGGTGGGAAGCTGAAGATCACCTGCAGAATGAAAATAATGGAGCAGTTTAAAGAAATTACCTTTTGGAAAAACTTTTTGATTGATTGAAAAAGGAGAGTCAGCTGATCTCCCCCCCCCCATAGCACCTACCATCTCCAGGTGAAAACTGAGAGTAGTCACACATTTTAGGACAACTGTCAAGGGTTGTACATGTACTAAATTGTGAGTACTTACTGACATTGTGTCGTACTTTGTACAATGTTATATATCCTCATCGTATGTGTACTCATCTCAGGCAATGATGGTGATATTTATTTTGGTGCAGGCATGGTCATGAAGGTACCTGGTCTGTCATTTGTAATTACTTAATCTATAGGGGCTGGTACACCCTTCCCAGCTGCGGACTGTTGGTGGGTGGGGGTTAAATGACTTTCTTGTCAAGTGCCTACATTTCTCACTTATTTACAAATAATAAAACTGGGTTACTGAGAGTTTTAAGTCTGGTTAATTTCTCTTTGCCTGTTTTAAGCAGCTAGAGTCTAGACCTGATTTTAAGTTCTATAAAGCAAAAGCCTTGGGGTTGTTTGGGCAGGGCAGGGAAGGGTTGGGGTCACTTTCATGTTTAATTATTCTGGTGTTTGTGAAAAACGTTATAATAAGACTACTGAAAAGAAACTCAACAGTGAAATGTGAGGACCATACATAGACCATTCTTTATTCTTTTTTTTTGAACATTTCATGAAGTTACATGTTTTGTTGGTTGTCATGTGGCTTGCTGGGAGTATAATTTTATTTGTAAGGTTTTAGAAGAGCCCATAGTTCATGTAATATTTATATTTGAAGTATGAGAGTTATGTTGATGATACAAGGGCTTCAAATACATGAAACCAGAGATAAAATCCTTCAACGGTGCCTAGGTAATGTTGTAAGTGAAAAATATTCTAGGTATTTAAGTTCCCAACTGAATCATTTCAGTCTGAAATGCAATTCAGATGCTAGTCACTGCTTTAATCAAGTACCCAAATGAAATGATAGCTTGTTAAGAAAATGAAGAGGGAAAATTGAGTAAAAATAGAAAAAAAAATTAAAAAAAAATAAATCGAGTGGGTTATCAAGAAATGTAAAATGTTCTAATTTGTGGAAACTTATATTGAGTATAAATATGTACAGAAAATAAAAATAATCCTGGAAAAAATGATTCAACACAAAAGTGTAATACTGCTCAATCATTACATCTTGCATAGTTGTGACTTTTTTATCAAAGTGATATTTGGGGTGTTGCAATTATAATTGAAATTTAGGGGATTTTGGGGAGAGTTGAAGATAGTTTAGGTACTTTAGGAGTGTAAGAGTAATACAGTACGGGGAGGGGATTTTTTTCACTGATGCCTTGAAATGAGTGGAGTGAAATTATCTGTATATGTACCTTTTTTCTAAATAAAAAGACGCACATCTGGCGTCATTGGTACCATCAGTTACTGTGTCCTCATTTTTGTTGGCTATCTTCACGATTTCATGTAAAGATAGTTTTATTTTTTTCCAAAGTCCCTCGAATCTCAGTCACAGAGCTAAGGGACAAAACCAAACATTACTTCTGAAGGAGTTCTCCCCAAAGAGGCTACGTACCCGAAAGACAAACATACGTCCCCGAAAGGACAACGATTTTAAGTAAAGACAAAGCTTTCAAAGAGTTCAGTGAAACAGGTATATTGATACTAGAACTCGGGAGATGTAAAACCTACCTCAATATATCGTTTTGGATAGGAAGTGAAGTTTGAGTAAATTCCAGTTTTGGAAAAATCAAACTTGCAATTTGTGTTGGTATTATACTATAAATCCTTCATGCCATTACTTTACAGGAATGTAAAGTTATGCCGACTTGAGGCTTTGTATTAGGGGAGGGCCTCACCACTTTCCATGATGCTAAAAAATTCTCCCCCATTTTTTGCTCAAAAATGCACCAGTCAGAACAAATTTTGGTATTTCAATGAATTTCGAGATGAAGAAAGAAACAAATATTAATATTGCTTACAAATTACATAGGTGATAATTTGGCTTGCTTCGAGCTCATTCACAATTATTCCGTCCGTCGATGTTGATTAATCTGCCCTCGGGGAACCTAACAAGGACTTGTGTGTTTCAAAGCTACCAGTACTCAGGAGATACCCTGCACGAGTCCTTCATCCTTCTTACTGAACTTTTCTCTCCTTTAATCGCTGGGTTCCTTCATTTGCAGCGAAGTGATGAATCCAGCAATGCTTGCACCGTTCAAGCTCAAACTTATTTATTTTCTGCTCGCGAACACCCCCACTATACTCCTTTTAGTTTCCGACTACAGACCCGGGACGTAGCGAGAGGGGGGAGCAGTGGGAGCGACTGCTCCCCCCTCCCTTTTTAGCGTCGAAAAAATGTTAAAAACTTATGTTTTTGCAGGGTAT
Source organism: Holothuria glaberrima (assembly GCA_009936505.3). Lineage (NCBI taxonomy): Eukaryota > Metazoa > Echinodermata > Holothuroidea > Aspidochirotida > Holothuriidae > Holothuria > Holothuria glaberrima. The sequence continues at coordinate 1,731 of WURT03648130.1, read as the reverse complement.
TTTGTCAGTGCTCTTTTGATCTTGAATTCTCGTCAGCTCTGTTAAATCCATCATAATCCAAGGACGAAGTCGGGGGGAGCTATAAATACTCCCAACGTTTTCTAATCCTATCCAGATATCTGACCACTCGAATCAGTAACGATCAGGTCCAACTCCATCCCACTTTGAAGGAGCTCGGCGATGGAGTTTTTTCTCTTATCAAATTATCAATTTCTCCCAAATCTACTCATTTGCGGTTGGTCCTAAGAACTTTGTAAACATGGGTTGCCTCAACTTGTCCAGATGGTAACATTAGTCTTCCTTAGTCCGGGAATTTCAAAGACAGCACAGCCTATAGCTCTGATCAAAGTTCAAAAATACAATATTTTGATCATGGATTTAATAATTGGCCTATGGTTAGGCTCTAGCCTACGTAGGTCCGCATTAACTTTGTGTGTGAAAGTCATTGACTGTTTTCGGTCTACTTTTGGGCTAAAAAAATCCAAGAAGCGGGGAGAATTTCGAAGTGGGGGCTGAACATATTCTTGCTTAGAGCACTCGGGAAGTGCCGTTTCCGGCCATCTGGGGGTTTGTAAAGCCATAAATTTTGTGGTACGCTCCGCACCAACATATGATGGCCCTCCGCTTTGAAACATATATTAACATTTTTCATAGATTTATTTTCTTTTTGCATTAATTGAGAAATTGCAGACATGAGATCTATATTTCAAGGCTGGGTACATGCAGCTTAAAACAGTTGGGAAGTGGGGCGTTTCCGGCCATCTGAGGGGTTTGTAAAGCCAAAAATTTTCTTGTACGCTGCGCACCAACCGATGGTGGCGCTCCTCTTAGATAGTCCTGCCGCACATGCGAACCCCTTCCATACAAAAGCTGGCTAGGGCCTGATATGATAATGATGAAACTTTCAAAACATTGCACCAGACTGCATGTGAGGACTTTCAATTTTACAAAATTTCCGCTGCCCCTTATCCCCCTCCCCTTAGACCCCTCCCCCATATCAGTCGCAAATGTGCTCCCTCTCTTGCAAATTCCTGGCTACGTCGCTGCTGCAGACTATTCGCACATGAAGTTTGTTTCTAACACTTCAGAGTATTTCATCCACTCAAGTATTGAAATATCCGTGAAACTTTCCCCATTTCGCCTTTTGTATCCCGATTCACTGTCAGTTCAGTTTGGAGAAATGGTTCCCGCACCCCACCCCAAAAATGCCGTTTTATGGTTTGCTTTGTACCCCTCACGTATCATTCTAACATTTACAAAATTAGAAATACCCAAAAGCTTCCGATGCTTCCTTGTTCATGCATGGGTCAGGCATCACATATCTCAAGTAACATCGGTATACGAGCCAGGGGCTGCATCCTCCGCCCCGTCCACCCCTCAAATTTCGGGAAAACCTACTTTTTTGGTCGGATTTTAGGGAAATATCGGGCAAATTACTCGAGAAGTACAAGTTCTATCGCGCAAAGACGTCCGTCCCTAGCAAATAGTACCCTAGATGCATATGATAAAGAAAAACCTCCCCTAAAGCGAGGGTCACACTACAGCGATTTCGGATCGGATTACGATCCGATTTTTTTGAGTTTTAGTAAGAATCTTCTCCATCTCTGGTCGGAAAGAACCAAAAATTTGCCACTCTGTGTAAATATATAATTTATATCACATGACTATGAAAAAGAAATATATACTTATTATTTCGTGACGTCACATCGACGGACAGCTTTTATCGGACAC